>OX387235.1:8904237-9166737 GCA_947561695.1 Tyria jacobaeae | reverse complement strand
CGGCCGGCAATACGCCAGGCGACAATTTGTTCCATAGGCTGGTTGTGCGAGGCAAGAAGCTTCTGGAGAAGCGCACAGTGGTGGAGTGCCAATCGTCCAGGTGATGGGGATGGATATTTTGTAGCGTAGGACGATGGCGGAAACCTGCGGCCGGTATAAGTCCGAACAATCCCTCTGAACACTCACCATGATACAAGCGATAGAGGATGCAGAGTGAAGCTAGTGAAGCCGATAAATATTATGTCTGCATGATATTGTTCATAGCTTATTTTGCCCGAGCAGGTCAGAGGGTCGCATGCCTCTAATTAACTGTCTCTGGAAAGTCCGGGCCATAAATAAGCCTCTCAAGCGAGCTGTCTTGTAAAATTAAAAAAAAATACCAAAAAAAAACGTGTTGCGATCAAATGATGTTTTATAAATACATATTGAGTTGCACTTGTGAGAACCGTGTATTTTGTATGTCACTGGCAGTTCTGAGTATGTCATGCTCGATTAAAGGTCCTGCCAATGGCGTATGTGTCGGACCGCTCGGCTCCCTTTAATATGGTTGAGGTGGACGTTGGCTGGCGCGTGCGTCATGCTCGTGAATGAGTGTCGGTGATCGGTGCTGGTCGTCTCCGGACTGATCATTACTTAAAACATACCTGGTAGGAATTTAATTGAACTTCTATTTCAGAATGATGCATCGCATTGTCCTCACATTTTATTTTTAACTTAGGCTTTTAACAAGAAAATTGTATAAAATATTTGACAAAGAGTGTGATTGGAGTTTCTTGCTTGTTCTTCTCCATAGGAGCCACGTATTGGAACAGGCAATTAGCTTCACGACTGACTTAGTCTGACTGACTTCTTCTCTTGACAATTCAAAAATATAATAAAAACTTTCGTGAATTAAATTGATATATATTTAAATGCATGGTTTTACTCACGTGTGCATTTCGGCGATGCGCGACTAGTGGGTGCATCGTCCGGTACCGTCGCGACTGGACGACTTACTCCTTGAGAAAGGTCTCCTGTCGAGACCGAAACTAGTCGGGCATCCCCGAAATACACACGTGAGTAAAACTTTATATTTTAATAAATTCAAAAATGGTAACCTAAGATTGGTTTAATTTAAATAAATGTGTTTTATTTAGATAACCTTTGTATTATAATTATGTTTGTGGTTCTCGGAGAAGTAGAATTAGGCCACTCCATCTCTACCCGTGGGAGTCGTCAGAGGTGACTGATAGATCGGACTGTTATCTATCAGACGGTATATATACAGTCATACAGTGCCCTAATAAAGTCAATTATCTTGCTCCCTATAACGTAACTGGCTCTAAATTGGTGACATAGTAGTACGTGTTTGAGCCGACTCTACCTACCCTTTTTTTTTTATCGTGTATCACTATTCATAGAGGCGCGCGCGGAACACGGCGCCGCCGTCTTGGGCCTGCTTCTGCTAGAGCGGCGGATAGCCCCATTCGTCGCCCTCAGGCCAGCGCTTATGGAGGCCGGAAATCAGTTTGCGCTGTCCGGCGTCTGTTGCGTCTGTTGCGTCTTCTGCGGGATGGGAGAGCACTAGACCTCTCCCGTTCCCTTTCTGCCACCTCCTTGGCGAGCATCACCTCCTCGCAAAATGAGGCAGCAGAATCCCATGCACTCTCGCTAGAGACCATGGACATAATAATGCTCTCCAACGAGAGGCTACCCACACCTATGGCCGCCGCAAAGTCCACAGGCTCCTGCATCCATGCAGGGCACTCCACTAGAGTGTGCAGTGCAGTGTCCTCGCGGCAGCCCCCGCAGTGATGGCACACAGACGTTGACTCCCGGCCTATTCGACACAGGTACTTCCCGAAGCAGCCATGTCCGGTAGGAGAGGCTACCATGTCGCCTCTCCAGCCAATCCTCCATAACGGGTCTTACCGCCACGATAATGGCGTACCCTGCGCTTGGTCGTCCAAGTCGATCTCTCCACTCGGTCATGAGCACCTGTCGGAGCTGGGACCGATGTGTCTCGATCTCAGAATCGAAAGGTCTCAGCCCCAGCTCTTGAGCCCCCTTGCGCCACTGATACAAGGATGCAAGGAATTTCGCCTTCAGGTCCCATGGCGGAGTACCGGCTAGGAGACTCGCCGGCGCCGGCCGACCCTAACGGCCATCACCCGCTGCGGGTGCCTCAAAATTGCGGTATTAATGGCTGTTAGAGCCTCGGCCCAAATTGAGGCCCCATAAAGAGCCATGGATCGCACGATCCCAACGTAAAGTCTCCTACAGGAAGCGTCGGGCCCCCCCAAGTTAGGAAGCAGCCGCGAAAGCGCGGGTGCCGCCCTTGTAAGTTTTGGGGCCAGACCTCGGAAGTGAGGTCCGAAGTCCCATCGGCTGGCGAGTACGAGGCCCAGGTACCTCATCGAAGTCTCGACGCCGATACGAACGCCTCCAACAATAAGGCCGGATCCTCTTGGTGGTACCTTGCGAGGCCCATGAAAACAAAGAGGACTCTACCTACCCTGGATGTATAAGCATAAATGTATGATAATTATTAATTTACGACAATTTGGCCCAATTGTACTGCACCAATAACCACACTGCTATAAAGTACAAATATATTTTTTTTTATGGACAAACGAGCAGATGGGTCACCTGTTGGTAAGCGACTTCCGTCGCCCATGAACTCTTGCAACTTAAGATTCACAAGAGTGCTGTCCGCCTTTTAGGGTAGAGGAATAGGAAAATTGGATTTCTTTTTCTTTTAAAAAAGAATATTAGCGACTTGGGTCACACATTACTAGTATTCTTGTTAAACCTCCCAGCTAAACTAAATGCTTGTGTTAGGTGTGGGTTTACGACGGTAGTGTACTGGGTGGGGTTTGAACCCGCAACCACTTGATCGCAACTCCGACGCCTCAGCCATTGTGTAAACGAGTGAGCAAGCATTGTTTAACAGCCGGCTTTTCTGCAAGGCCCTCGTAATACTCCGGTCGAGCCGGCCCTTTCGTATTACTTTGGATGAGTCGGTTCATACGCACCAGAGTATAACACTCGAACTTCCTACTTTTTAAAGTCATTTACATGTATAGGTAAAAAGGAAATTAGCTAGTATACGTGACTGTAATCGAAGCTAAACCCACAATGAATGGTTTAATATATTTATTTTTCCTTGTAATGTGATCAGTGAGAGACTGACACGGTAATATTACTACCGCATCATAATCATTACTACATAATATAATGAAGCGGGTCTTTCTCTCTACTGTGTAAGACCATCTGTCGGATTTAAATGAATCCTTTTAACCGTCTTTGAAAAGGAGAAAATTCTATGTTCGAATGCATGTATTTTCTATCGACATCAAAAAGGAGGAGGTTCTCAATTCGACTGTTTTTTTTTTAATGTTTGTTACCTCAGAACTTTCGACAGCGTGAACTGATTTCGACGGTTTTTTTTGTATTTGAAAGCTGGTGCTTCCCGTGTGGGCACATTTTAATTTGGTCCAGTTCTGATAATGGCTTCCATAAGAAAACCATATAAGTCTTAAATTTGCATTAAGTTTGTGAGCGACAAATGGACAAATAACTCAATATCACGCCAACCGATATCGATGATTCTTTGATGAGAGTTTGGTCCAGTTGTGACAATGGCATCCATGAGAAAACCATATTAGTCTTAAATTTTGGTTTGACATTGAAGTCGGTTGTCTACTTTTTTAAAGTCCGATTATTTTTATGTAAAGCGATTTCTCTGCCAATTGTCGACCGAGATTTCAATTTTTTTTTATTCTACATACTTAGGCAGGAAAGGGCCGGCTTGACCGGTGCAATACCGGGCCTCACAGAAAACCGGTTGTGAAGCAATGCTTGCGTTGCTTTTCCCCGAAATTACTGAGGTTTCCGGAGGCCCTAATCTACTACATGGAACTACGAAAAATGGCTAGTGACTAAATAGTTTTGAGAAGACGTATTTGGTTTTCCAATAATATACATAATTATTTAAAAGATAAAACAATTACTTTGATTATAAATAATATTTTTAAACTAACTAACCAACGTAAAAATATTTTATAAGTTTAAAGTGTATATTTGAGTCTGTCTGTGGCATTTTAGCTTCTCAGCGATTGGACCGATTTTAAATAGATTTCTTGACTGAATCATGTTATTTGGACTTATTTGAAAATACTGAAAATAGTGAATTCCAATCTTTCACCGATCGGCACAGGAAAGAAGAAAAAAAAAAAAAACCGAACCAAACCGTTTCGTTCGGGATCGCATATCTTCGACTCGCAAACGGTGACTCCTCAGGCCAGCACGTGTGTAGTCCTGTAGAGGAAGGGAAAAGGAAGTGTTCAGAGGAACTGTTCGGACTTATACCGGCCGCAGGTTTCTGCCATCTTTATACGCTACAAAATATCCATGCCCATAACCCGGATGATTGGCACTCCACCACTGTGCGCTTCTCCAGAAGCTTTTTGCCTCGCACAACCAGCCTGTGGAACAAATTGTCGTCTGCCGTACTTCTGGACCGATGCGACCTTCAATCCTTCAAGAAAAGCCGGCGCACTTGTGACTCTTGAGTTGCGGGTGTCCATGGGCGGCGGAAGTCAGCATCAGGTGACCAGTGTCTGATCGTTTGCTACTTATGTCAAAAAAAAATGTGATTGACAAAAAGTGGGTGTTAGTTCTACTTACCTCTTTGCGTATGTGTATATAAAATACGTGTTATTCTGATTCACGTTCTTGCAGATGTTATATTAATGACTCACAGTAAGAAGAAATGTTTAAAGTATTCACTACAATGACCGCCGCTATTTACATGAGATGAATATTAAATGTATGTACATATCACTTTCTGTATTAGTAATTTTACACGTGACATTTTATCTGTTTATGCCACTTTTAAAAGGAATTTAGCAGATGGATTTTGGGAGTGTTATCTATTAGACAGTATATAAACAGTTATTCAGTGTCCGGGTAACAGCAATAGGCTTGCCCCTATTATCATCATCATCATCAGCCTATTGCAGTCTACAGCTGGACATAGGCCTCACCCGTTGGACGCCACTTCGATCTATTTTCGGCATCCAGTTTCTGCTTGCCATCTTGCGCATATCGTCATTCCGCTCCTACGCTACGTTTGCCGAAGATATCCACTCAAGAACTCGTTTTCCCAACGCTCATCGATTCTGTGGCTAATATAGACAGCCCACTGCCACTTCAGCCTGCTGATCAAGTGGGCTATGCCCCCTATTAACAGAAGCTTGTAGCCTCGCACAACCAGCCTGTTTAACAAATTGCCGCCTGCTGTATTTCCGGACCGATACGATTTTCAAACCTTCTACAAAAAAACGACTGTTGAAATTGTAGGTGTCCATGAGTGGTCAATTGGAAATTGTAGTTGGCTATAAGTTAGATTTTTGTCGCCTCTACAGGCGGTACTACCGAGTACACCCTCAAAAGTGAGTAGCAGGTCACTTACTTTAAGATGCCCCGTCTGTTCCTCTGTCCTCCTAAATGATAAAACATAGTAAAGTACCTCTTTTTGTCCAGGACAGTTGTTTTTTAATTGTTTTCATTAGTAAGTTGTTTACGCCTCCTTCGTATTGAGACAGGAACTTAAAAAGAAGAGGGGATGGTGGGACGTCACAGGCCGAGCCCAACCTTTTCTGGCACCCACCACGGAAACAGATGGGATCTCCCTTACTCTACTTCACTGTGAACGTCTATAACTCGACTGTTCAAATTTATGAAGTTATATATAATTTTATTTGCATACCATAATGACTCCAGTCTGCCTGATGGAAAGCAACAAGTGGAGTCTAAGAGTATTGGCCATCGTCGTGACCTACACTATGACGGCCTGCTGAGATGCTTTTTCGAGCCCCGCTTAAAAGACCCGGGATCAAAGTGGGAGGGAAATTTATTCTTTATTGTACACAAATTACATTTATTTAAAAAAAATAAGAAAATGGTATGTACAAAGGCGTGCTTAACCCAAAACTGAGTTGTCTTCCAGCAAACCTAGTTAACAAAAGATAATAAAAAAAATCAAAGAGTGGTAGAGCCATGCTTAGGCACGAATGGGCCGGCTCGACCGGTGCGATACCACGGCCTCACAGAAAACCGGTTGTGAAGTAACGCTTGCGTTGCGTTTCCCCGAAATGAGTGAGGTTTCCGGAGGTCCAACTTCCCTCTCCTCTTTCTTCTCCCCTTATTCTCCCTCTCTTCTTTCCCCTCCCCGCATCTAGAAATCCTCATCACCCTTAAAAGTGGGCAGCGCACTTACGACAAGAGTTGCAAGTTTCCATGGACGGCGCTTGTCACTTCCCATCAGGTGACCCGTCTGTTCGTCTGGCCAAAAACTAAGTTACCTACATATTCTGTATACCTACTTGTACACCAATATATATATATATATATATATGTATAAAACTGACCCGGCAAACGTTGTTTTGCTATAAAAGATCTGTATAGGGTCACCCTTATCATTTAGGGGTATGAAAAATAGAAGTTGGCCGATTCTCAGACTTACCCGATATGCACACAAAATTTCATAAAAATCGGTGTAGCCGTTTCGGAGGAGTATGGTAACTAACATTGTGACACGAGATTTTTATATATAAGATATAATTAAACATATAAATACATACATACAAACATACACACATATAATCTCTCTGATTATTATTGTTGTGAGAGAAAATGGTCCTTTATTCTCCTCCTAAACAAGTTCAGACAAGAGCTATTGCGTATTGAGTGCGGTAGGGCAATTCAATAATGTAATCTATACAAATAAATAAAATTGGTGTGTCTGTTTGTAATATTAAAATAACCGTTTTTTACTGAGTGCATATGGACGTATACACGGTACATAGGTATACCAAAACAACATTTTTTACAATTTTTTTCCGTCCGCCTGTCCGTCTGTCTGTTTGTTCCGGCTAATCTCTGAAATGGCTGGACCGATTTTGGCCGGACTTTCACTGGCAGATAGCTGATGTAACAAGGAGTAACTTAGGCTACTTTTAATTTAGATAAAATAAAATAGGACCTCACGAAAAC
Organism: Tyria jacobaeae; assembly: GCA_947561695.1. Lineage (NCBI taxonomy): Eukaryota > Metazoa > Arthropoda > Insecta > Lepidoptera > Erebidae > Tyria > Tyria jacobaeae. The sequence continues at coordinate 9,159,699 of OX387235.1, read as the reverse complement.
AAATTAAAACCAATTAAAATCTTATAATCTTGGATTAAAAGAAGAATTTCATTTAAATTAGTGTAGGTATTTCTTAAATACAGAATTAATAAGTTACCGTAAGCTCTGCGAACTGAACAATAACTTTTTTGTTAAATACCACGCGGACGAAGTCGCGGGTAACAGCTAGTAGCATATATTTTTATTCGGCAAAACTTGTTTCATATATGTATGTATGTATGTATATATGGAGTTAGAGCAGAGGTTTAAGTAACGCCCACGTTTTGTCGACTTGCTGGTGGGTTTTTTTTGGGAATTTGATGGAAAAATTTGAAGTATATGGACGGGAATGGGAAGATAGATAGGGCAGCGAAAGAGATGTAACTTATAAAGATGGGGGGGAGTATAATAGCTGAGGCAAGTCAGGGTCGCATACCTGTTACTCGAAGTGGCTGGTGTCGGGAAGTCCAAGTCCTCTAACTAAATATATATATGAAAATAACTAATGTATGTTGTAACTGTATATAAATGTCGTTACAACTGTATTATACTTCAAGCCCTGGGAATGCTCAAAATATTCCCAGACCTGGGAAGGTCCGGTTTAGAGCGTCCCTGTCGTGGGAATGTTAAAATATTCCCAGACCTGGGAAGGTCCGGTTTAGAGCGTCCCTGTCGTGGGAATGTTAAAATATTCCCAGACCTGGGAAGGTCCGGTTTAGAGCGTCCCAGTCGTGGGAATGTTAAAATATTCCCAGACCTGGGAAGGTCCGGTTTAGAGCGTCCCAGTCGTGGGAATGTTAAAATATTCCCAGACCTGGGAAGGTCCGGTTTAAAGCGTCCCAGTCGTGGGAATATTAGAAACAGGATTGAAATCGAATAGAGACAATCTTCAAGATGTATATACATATATATGTATGTTTGTGTTTGTATCATTTTACGTTATCTAATGCAATGAATTGGGAAAACCTCTGAATTTCTGTTACATGGTAATCTATAAACACAAAATTTCTGACTAATGTTGATAACATATGTGTGTAATGTATAATTTTTTGGCGGAGTTTATACATCGTGCAGTCGGCCTCGACAAGCGCTAGAGTAAGGTGATGTCAACTAGTTTTTTATTTATGGTATTGTGTGGTGTTTATGAATCTGTGAGTGTGCTTTGTTGATATATTTTAGAGATTTTATTGCATGAATTTCAATTTACAATAAAGATTTTTAAGTTGAGAGTTCGGATGTCTTGGCACCAGCCAGCTCGAGTTGTAGGTATGCGTACCTGACTTGCTTGATTTAAAAAAGAAACACTAAAAGGATGGTTTATAGATGAATGTTATTACTCGCCTCTGACTTGGGTCAGACGCAATTTCAATAGTTTGACGTAATTTAAAACAGATCTAAAAGTAGAGTGATGTAATGTTTCTTTAATTATCGTTTCATTTTGTTGTTCATGTTAGTAACATGTGATAATGATATTTAGATATTTCTGATCGACTTGACACCTTGGCGTTGCGTAGAGATGTAGCTTCACTCTGCATCCTCTATCGCTTGTATCATGGGGAGTGTTCAGAGGAATTGTTCGGACTTATACCGGCTGCAGGTTTCCGCCATCGTCCTACGCGACAAAATATCCATCCCCATCACCTGGACGATTGGCACTCCACCACTGTGCGCTTCTCCAGAAACTTTTTGCATCGCACAACGAGCTTATGGAACAAATTGTCGCCTGCAGTATTTCCGAACCGATACGACCTTCAAACCTTAAAGAAAAGAGCGTACTCCTACCTAAAAGGCCGGCAACGCACTTGTGACTCTTGAGTTGCGGGTGTCCATGGGTGGCGGTAGTCACTTACCATCAGGTGACCCGTCTGCTCGTTTGCCTCCTAGCGCATAAAAAAAATGAGAGTAAAGATTTTTTTTACACATACATATAATACATACATACATATAATATAATTTATTAATTTTGATATTCAATAAAACAATAAAGATTGTATACTTAGATGTTATTATTTTTTATAATGAGTTATGGGTCGTTCTTTGGTTCGGCCTTGTTAAATAATTGCCTGCGGGCCTAAACTAACTAACTAATACATTTTATTCAAATGTTAATAATTAAATTTTGTAAGTGATGTCTTACGTTGGCACGCAATTATTCGTATATTTTGGATACTTCCAAAACAAGATCCGGACATAATATTATGAGTATTTTGACCACCACAGAATCTAATCTAGACTCTGTAACATAAATCTACATTTTTTTTTAATTCTAATTTTATTCAATGTCAACCAACAATTGTTAACATTAAGACTTATACAAATGCATGCGAAAATAAAAAACTTAATGTTACATTTACTTAAAGGTAAACACCGCATTATAGACTGTCCTGAGGTCACCCAGTCTCTTGAGCCCCTGCAGTTGCGAAGAGATGTCGCCTCTATGGCAGTTCTCTATCGCCTACATCACGGGGAATGTTCTGACGAACTCTTCCAATTGGTCCCACCTTCTCCCTTCCTCTACAGGACTACACGTGCTGGCCTGAGGAGTCACCATTTGCGAGTCGAAGATATGCGATCCCGAACGAAACGGTTTGGCTCTTCTTTCCTGTGCCGATCAGTGAAAGCCTGGAATTCCCTAGCAGCGCACGTGTCCTTCCCAATTTGATCCCGGGTCTTTTAAGCGGGGCGTGAAAAAGCATCTCACCAGGCCGCCATAGTGTGGGTCACCATGCTGCATTGACTAGACATGCAACGAGGATGGTGACCACCACTCTTGGACTCCAATTATTGCTTACCATCAGGCAAAGTGGAGTCATTATGGTAGGCTTACAAATAAAAAAAAAATATTATAAAAATTACAGACTGTAAGCTAACATAATGTAACCAGTTAATGTAGACATTCAATAGATATCTTACGATCGATTTTATTACTATAACTATTCATTGACCAACACAATCGTGAGCATGAAGAATTAACACCTAAAACAGTCCTTTAAGTGGTGGAACAATTGGTGTAATCCAAGCCGGTACGCGCATCTTCATTAAACTTATAAATTGTGGACAGTCTATCTTTGATGCAAATACTTTACACGCAAACACTGCCTCATTGAGAAGTCTACGACCGCATGTGAAAGTACTTAAGCCGACTTTTGTACGAACGTATTTTCTTAGCCACACCATTTGAAAAAGTTTGAAATACTTCAGTATTCTACGAACATGGCTGTTCTAAAGTAATATTTTCGTTTTATTATTTCGGAAAGCTTTGCAATTTCTTAATACAAAACCCGACATCCTGGTTACTTTTTTAATTATGCTGGCCAATTTGATACGAAAGTCAATTTTCTGTGGAATATTACACCCAAGTCACGAATACGGTCCACTTCATGATCTCATTGTTGATGTAGTAATCACATGAGGTTGATTTTTCTTGAAAATTTTAGATGATAACACTTTTTAGAATTAAGGTGCATTGTATTATTGTTGCACCACAGAATGAGTCTATTTGCAAATGCTTTGAATCCTCTTCTGACTTGATCAATCTAACAAATTTTAAATCATCTGCGAACAGAGTTATGTTGTGCACATCAGAGTGATGAAAACAGGTCGTGACCGCATCCGCATATTAAGCTTGTTGGGAAGAAATCACCGTTAGTGATAAGGCCGTAATTGTCATGCCTGTATGACATAGCGTGTCTGTATTAAATTTTCCTCAAATGCTTTCAATAAATAGATATAAATAAAGGTGAATTCGCTGTGCGTAGCGAAGTTCAACGAGTGCTAATGATGACCTACTGTTTTTAATATACCTAAAATATTTACTTGTCGTGTGTATCACGGTGAAGAAGAACAGGGATCTGACTGAATTATCAGACAGTATGTATACAGTTATACAGTACCCGGTTGACGGCAAAAGGCTTGCCCCAAATGTACCCAAATGCTGCTATTTAATGCACATTGCCTGCCCTCTATCTTGATATAGTATCAAAATCGTCATTACCATTAAATGAGTCACATATTACTAGTGTTCTGTTGTTAGTCCGACGCCTCAGCCATCACGCTACCGCCGCTCAATGTACCTTTCGAAGTGCATTCTTTTTATAACTTTTTATAACTTTCAATTGTAAGAACGTGTAACTTAAAAAAATACAACCGAATAGGGGAACGTATTCTTTTTTTTGGAGGCTGTTATCTTTTTTTACGAGCCGACGAGTCAACCGTTGGCAGGTGATTACCCCCGCCCATGAACACTTGCAACTCAAGAGTCACAAGAGTTCTGTACGCCTTTAAGGGTCGGCGAAAAGGAGGAGGGAACGAGAACCTTCTGTAACCTCACTCACTCGGTCACACAATGCAAGCATTGTTTAATAGGTCAATTTACGCTTTTTATTTTACGCTTTTTATTTTGTTAATTTTGGTAATTCGTAAACGCCACTGGAATATGACCAGAAAGTTATATAAGCTATTTTGTTTACATGGATGACATATATTTCATTCAAAAATCAATACTGAACCGATTTTGATAAAATTTCTATGTAACACAACAACGTATTTGTTTTTCTTTGCTTTATAAATGACAGAGTTATGAGGTAACTCGTTCGAGGTTGAAAAATAGCATTCACAGAGCGAGAGAAAGATATAATTGTAGAAGCAATTGGCTTCTGACTACCCCTCTATAAGATAAAGTTGTATTTATGTACTTATGTACGAGTCTTATTTATTTATTTATTAAACAACATTTTCATACGGTAAACTAACAATATTGGCATTGTTTTGCCGAGTAAATGAGTGTATCGGAGGCCCAACTTCCCCAGCGCTGTTCCCCTTCCCTCATCTCACATCCTATCTCTATCCATCATCACCAATCATCGTTATCCTCATACAGTAATGACTCTTGAATTGTATTTGTCAATGGGCGGCAGTTACTACTTACCATCAGGTGACCCGTCCGTTCGTCTGTCTCCCTAAATCATAAATTAATTTAAAAAAGTAGACAACCAACTTCAATGCTGATACGGATAAGTTGGGATGTTGATAGTCGCAGACGTCCAGGTCTTCATACCAGCAGCTCGAGCTGGCTGTGACTCTCTTCAACGAAAAAAAAAATACAATATACGATATGCATAGCCAAAAGAAATAAACTCGTGTTGTTATGAACAAATGTTTTCTTAGAAATATGTGTGCTACACATATATTCTTTGAAATCTAAATTTATGATTGACGTATTAGATATAGGATTTTCCTGTACTTACAAAACAATGTGTGCTTTACAGCGGGAAGATAAAATTGTTACAAGAATAATTAATTCACTTTGAAAATGTAGACAACTCATGAACGCCATTGTAACAACTGGACCAAACTCTCATCTAACTACCTTTGAAGTACATCCTTTCTAATTAAAAAATAATCATCGAAATCGGTTAGCGTAATATTGAGTTATTCGTCCATTTGTCGCGCACATACTTAATGCAAATTTAAGACTTATATGGTTTTCTCATGGAAACCATTGTCAGAACTGGACCAAACTCTCATCTAACAACCCTTGAAGTACATCCTTTCCAATTAAAAAATAATCATCGAAATCGGTTGGCGTGATATTGAGTTATTCGTCCATTTGTCGCGCACATACTTAATGCAAATTTAAGACTTATATGGTTTTCTCATGGAAGCCATTGTCAGAACTGGACCAAACTCTCATCTAACTACCCTTGAAGTACATCCTTTCCAATTAAAAAATAATCATCGAAATCGGTTGGCGTGCATCGAAATCGGTTAGCGTAATATTGAGTTATTCGTCCATTTGTCGCGCACATACTTAATGCAAATTTAAGACTTATATGGTTTTCTCATGGAAGCCATTGTCAGAACTGGACCAAACTCTCATCTAACTACCCTTGAAGTACATCCTTTCCAATTAAAAAATAATCATCGAAATCGGTTGGCGTGATATTGAGTTATTCGTCCATTTGTCGCGCATAAACTTAATGCATATTTAAGACTTATATGCTTTTCTAATGGAAGCCACTGTCAGAACTGGACCGAATTGAAATAGAACCACACGGGAAGCACCAGCTTTAAAAAAAATACAGTCGAATGAGAACCTCCTAATTTTTTGAAGTCTGTTGATAAAAATGATATTCCTGTTTCATGTATGTACGTCTAATTAATATGTACTTTATAAAAATCTATTTTACAAAAATGTATGTTCGTCTGGCTGATTTGTTAATATGTATTTACGATTACTGCTCTACTCCCTTGCGTAGTACCATGATGATATTATGTAGCATTTGTCAAAAACCAGCCTATCTTATGCAAAAATATTTTTTCTAAGCGGATTTTCAGATGCTGAAATTAATGCAATGCGTTCAGATAAATATTTTTTTTATAATATTAGAGATACGTACCACGGAAATACCGACAGCTATATCTGGTGTGAATCCCATCCGTGCAGATATTAATGAAACGTAATATAAACATGTTATTTATCAATTTCTCAAACAACAGATGGCCAGCCATAAAATAAGTACTGCAATGTTTTATGAAATTAATATTTTACGAGACACGTTTAAACAACCGAGCTGATAAGTTGCACGTTTGTTTATAAATAAAATCGGACTCTCGGACTTTAAAAAAGTAGACAACCGACTTCAATGCGTCTATCATAAAGTTTAAGACTTATGGTTTTCTCATGGATGTCATTGTCAGAACCTAACCAAACTTTCATCTGACTACCCTTGAAGTACATCCTTCCTCTTGAGGAGAAGGGAAGAGTTTAAGGAATAATTAATTTCAGCTTCTGATTGCCATTTCAAAGAACATTTTATAATATCTCACTGACCCATACTGACCTACTTATCATCATTTGTGTCAGCGACTACAACTGGTATGTATTCAATAGCGTATAATTAACACATTTGGTATATAATTAATAGATTATAGGGCTAAGTACGAAACGATATGGTTTTTTTTTCACCTGATGGGAAGGGACAACCGCCGTCCATGGACACCTTCAACTGAAGGTTAGGGTAATGCCCCCCCCCCCCCCCCATTACCCTGCGGGAACGGGAAAGAGGAGAGGAGTTGGGCCTCGTTGCAGGCTGGCGTTGCTTGACAAACGCATTTTTTTGAGTCTGAGGTATCGCACTGGTCGAGCCGGCCCATTCGTGCCTAAGCATGGCTCTACCACTTACTGATCTACAGAAGAAGCTAAGCCTGGTTTTCTTTGTTCACAGGATAGCGCAATAACTGAAGCAATGAGAATATTAGTAGCTGTAGCGCTGATTCTGCAAGCACTGACCTTGGCGCAAAATCCCAAGGATTGTAAGCTGGTGCAAAAAGAAGAACAAGAGTACACCTGCCAACTTCCGAATGCCACAATCACATTGGGGTCAAAGAAGAATGAATATGTTAATGTTATGTGCGATGTAAGTACTAGAACAACATTTTTGTTATTTTTAAGAAATAAAAATAAAAAAAACTACGTTACAAAATTATCTTAACACCTTTATTTTATTTACAATGATTTATAAGATTATATTATAATAATATACAAAGAAACAGCTATTTACATGAATAATAATAGCAAACTGCAATAATAATAACAGTCATCCCGTAGACTATGCATTACACACTGTATAGTCATAATACTAATATACAAAAAATCTCACGCTTTTTTTAACGTTACGGACGTTTTTTGCCGTCTTCGTTCCAATATTATCAAAATGATAATCCTTCTACTCATATCTGCCAATACAATGTTTATAACTTTGACATCACGCACCCCACATATTTTTTTTTTCATATTTATAGTATTTTTTTTTGTTAAAATTATTTTTTATTTCTTTAGTTTGGTTTTCTATAAAAGCGTGTTTTTAGTTATAACTATTATTTATTTTACTGGTTTAATCTCTATACATCGTCTCATATTTTACTTTTTTTTAATAATAATAATCTAAAATATTTTTCTCAGACAAACACAATAGTTTTATAATAGATAACGCATATTGACAGCATAGACTAAAACATTTCTGAGAGCTGGAGTCCGGACTAAGTTCGAGACCTGTATGACGGATCTCCAGGCTCAGCCCTTAGACGGTACATAAACAGTAGCTATTTATAATAATCACACCAAACATAATATTATATTTCCTGACCGATACGACCTTCAAACCTTCAAGAACCTAAACCTAAAAGGCCGGCAATGCACTTGTGACTGTTGAGTTGCGAGTGTCCATAGGTGGCGGTAGTCACTAACCATCAGCTGACCCGTCTGCTCGTTTGCCCCCCAAACCTAGACAAAAACCAAAGTGAAAAGGTGACGTGAAAACCAAGACGAAAGGTCAAAAGTAATAATATGACACTTAATTTAATTCTACTTCCAGGGATTAGACATAAATTGCGATGACATACCCCGCTTCGACTTCGCCAGCGGCCTGCCTCTGCAAAGTATAGGACTTACGTCTTGCCCCCCCCATATACTAAGGTGTACAAATGATGTAGTGGAAACCCCGTCTGTAAGCCGAGTGACTCTATTGAACATGACCCAGCCGTTGTCTTCTGAGGATGTTGGGAATCTGGGGGAGGTGAACGCCTTGATTTTGAGAGAAGCAAGTAAGCGCTCTTCCTATTTCATCGAATGCTCTAATGGTTTTCTCTTGTAACACTGGTAATGTTATACCTGAGAGTGGAGTTTAATAGGTCACGCAATTTCTTCCCGGTGGTTTCGTAAAAAGTGACTAAGGAATTGCACTGTTATTTATTAGGCAGTATGCATATAGTGTCTAGTTGTCAGCAATAGGCTTGTTTCATATAACGTTAGTAGGGCCAAATTCTAATTGGCAAAATGTAGGTCTTTATACACTTCTGCCTGCCCCTTAGGGGGTACAGGCGTGAGCGTATGTACTTATGTAACTTACATATAACACGAATAAATTTAAATTTTAATTGTGCGGTCAAAAACCGTTTGATTCTTGATGGATTGTATGTTCTGTATGCCGGTGACACCTCAGCCTGTCTCGTGTTATTCTGATCAGGAAAGGAGTGTGTGGGTTGAAGTTGAAGAGCACATAACAAACTAGCAGAAATAGAGGCTTTAGAATATGTTACTGGCTTGTTGGTCCAGGCTAGTGACCCTGACTGTTAAGCCTGTGGTCGTTTGTTCGATTACTACCTCTGAACAAATAATTGTGTGATGAGCAATATGTATAATTTGTACGAGTGTAATTTATCTGTAATGTGAACGTATTTGTATATATAAGTATGAACATCAGCAGTGTGATCATCCCGGGGCCCAGCAATAGACGCTCTCGTGACGAAACACCGTGTGGTTTAAGTCGGTTCGAGTCCGACATACCACCTCCATTCCACAGGAAAAAAAACGATATATCAGCAGTCTGATCATCCCGGGGCCCAGCAATAGACGCTCTCGTGACGAAACACCGTGTGGTTTAAGTCGGTTCGAGTCCGACATACCACCTCCATTCCACAGGAAAATAAACGATATATCAGCAGTCTGATCATCCCGGGTCCCTAGCAATAGACGCTCTCGTGACGAAACACCGTGTGGTTTAAGTCGGTTCGAGTCCGACATACCACCTCCATTCCACAGGAAAAAAAACGATATATCAGCAGTCTGATCATCCCGGGGCCCAGCAATAGACGCTCTCGTGACGAAACACCGTGTGGTTTAAGTCGGTTCGAGTCCGACATACCACCTCCATTCCACAGGAAAATAAACGATATATCAGCAGTCTGATCATCCCGGGTCCCTAGCAATAGACGCTCTCGTGACGAAACACCGTGTGGTTTAAGTCGGTTCGAGTCCGACATACCACCTCCATTCCACAGGAAAAAAAACGATATATCAGCAGTCTGATCATCCCGGGTCCCTAGCAATAGACGCTCTCGTGACGAAACACCGTGTGGTTTAAGTCGGTTCGAGTCCGACATACCACCTCCATTCCACAGGAAAAAAAACGATATATCAGCAGTCTGATCATCCCGGGGCCCAGCAATAGACGCTCTCGTGACGAAACACCGTGTGGTTTAAGTCGGTTCGAGTCCGACATACCACCTCCATTCCACAGGGGAAAAAAACGATATATCAGCAGTCTGATCATCCCGGGGCCCAGCAATAGACGCTCTCGTGTGGGAACGCCGCGTGGTTTAAGTCGGTTCGAGTCCGACATACCACCTCCATTCCACAGGAAAATAAAACGATATTTCAGCAGTCTGGTTACAATAGTACCAGCTCTGCTTAGTTTGGGATCAGACAGACGGCCGTGTGTGAGATGTCTACAAGCCTACGTTTAGAAACTGCAAGGGTTCAATAGTCATGATAAAGACTTTAGGATACAAATGATGCGAACAGCCAGACGCTGCAAAGATTAATAGTTTTTATTACAAAAACGAACCTTACGTGTTATATTTCTAGGTGTACAAACAACAGTACCTACGACCGCTATAAAAAATCTCCCTACTCTTCGAATAGTGAGGATTGGAGGAGGGAATATGCAGCTATCTCCTCATGGCTTTGAAGGCGCCCCTCCTCTAAGTTACCTGGAGTTTAATGAAGATCATTTGATGAGTATACCCCCAGATTCCTTTGACGGATTATCCAGTTTGGATCATTTGAATATTTGGGGGAATAATATTACAAACGTAACTGTCGGTGCTTTTAGAGGTAAGAAACTTATAATAATATACAAAACATATTCTGCATATATATATGTACATCTGGTTATAACGACGGCCAAGAGACCGGTGATAATACGTCGTACTAAACGAACTGACAATTTTTGTTTGCAACTGACTTAAAAAAGGAGGTTTTCAATTCGATTTTTTTAATGTTTGTTACCTCAGAACTTTCGACTGCGTGGACCGATTTAAATGATTTTTTTTTATTTGAAAGCTGGTGCTTCCCGTGTAGTCCCATTTTAGTCCCAGTCATAATTTGGTCCAGTTCTGACATTGGCATCCATTAGAGAACCATATAAGTCTTAAATTTGCATTAAGCATGTGCGCGACAAATGGACGAACAACTCAATATCACGCCAACTGATTTAAATGATTCATTTTTTATTGGAAAGGATGTACTTCAAGGGTAGTTAGATGAGAGTTTGGTCCAGTTCTGACAGTGGCGTTCATGAGAAAATATATATATCATATAAGTCTGAAATGTTATAATAGACTCATTGAAGTCGGTTGTCTACCTTTTTAAAGTGAATTATTAAGTATACTTTTGAATTTTAATTTATTACTCAGAAGAACTGCTTGGTTCTTATCGATACGACCTTCAAACCTTCAAGAAAAGAGCGTACTCTTACCTAAAAGGTCGGCAACGCACTTGTGACTCTTGAGTTGCGGGTGTCCATGGGCGGCGGTAGTCACTTACCAACAGGTGACCCGTCTGCTCGTTTGCCCCCTATCGCATAAAATATAAAAAAAATTGTTGGTTTTGTTGTTATTGTTTGTTTTAACAATTTGAATGTTTGTAGGTGTTTACTTTACATAGAAACGTAAATATTTTATGTGTAATAAATTAATCAGGAATACATACGTGCATATTCTCATATAAACGCTTATAAAACCGAAGGGTATCCAGAGGCGTACTAAAAGCCTCCGTTTCGCCATAGTGTAGTCCCATTTATGGGCCCAGGACTATTGCTGTCTAGTGATATCTGCTTGTATATATACAGTCAAGATTCGAAGTTACCGGGATCAGATTTACCGGCACGAGTCAATTCTAGATGTAGGTGTGCGACCCCGACTTGCTTGAGCTATTGCTATTACGTAAATAGGATAAAATGATGACTGATAAAATTTGGGTATTAATTACGCCCCTGCGGACTTGAGTGTATATAATATATGTGTATAATATATACATTAATTCAAGATTATTCACAGATACATATATATGAGATGTATACAGAGTATGATGTATACAGGGTGTCCCGAAATTCAACGTCCAACGGCAAGTGGGGGCTATAGTATCAAAAAAAAAAATACCCTCGTATTCTAATGATGTTGTAGCAGTTTTTCATAGCCTGAAAACACGGATAAAAAGACGTTTACTAAAATTAAAACCTAGCTACATCGATTTATCACCCCCGAAACCCCCTTCATACCAAATTTCATGAAAACGCTGGAGCCGTTTCCAAGACTCACAATATTTTTTGTATACAGGATGTTCCGAAATTCCACGTCCAACGACAAGTGGGGGTCGGTGATGACACCTTTAAATAATATATTCCAATAAAAAAAAATCATTTCATTTTTTTATTAGATTACAATATAATCCATTACAACTCTTCAGTCGGAATATTCTATGGGCGGTGGTAGAAACATACCATCAGATGAACCGTCTGCTCGTTTGCCATCTATGCTATCGTGTATACGTGTACCCCCGTAATTTACTTAAACATTTGCGGATTATAATTGAATCCAATGAATATTAGAGACAGACGAACAGACCGGTCATCTGATGGTAAGTGACAACCTTCGCCTCCAACATCACAAGAGTCGTAAGTGCGCTGCCGGCATGCTGCCGCCCCGGTACCCATACTCTCTCGCCAATACAATGCGAGTATTTTTTGTCTACCGATTCTCTGCGAGGCCTAAGCATGACTCTCCCACTTGTAAAAATTGTACTCAGCCGGGAGCAAACAAATTATTTTATTAATCGAAACAATTTTATTAACTAATTTCGTTTCCTCATTAAATCGTCATTCGTCATGGGGTTTTACTATTGTGATGTCAAAAGTTTAGAACTTAACCAGTATTACAAATGCCTGCGTGAGTTAGTCTGTCCAGATCTCAACTCAGCCTTGCCTAGGCACGTAGGGGCCGGCTCGACCGGAGTTATACCACTACCACACAAAAAACCAGTTGTCAAGCAATGCTTGCTTAAGTTAGAGCACACATTTGCGACTCGAGAGTCGTACAGTTGTTCATTTGTGGCGGCAGTCACTCACCATCAGGTGTTCTATTAGCTTTTTTATTGTAGTTTTGAGATATTTGAAGAGAGAAGAAAATAACTCTTGATCTTATAAATCGATTTGAATGTTTCACTTTTAAATCAAAGCAAATTCACAAACATAACGGTTTAAAAGAAATTATTAAACAACATTTGTAATTTAATGAACTATGTGTTATTATTCGTTGAAAAAACAAACACACGTTTTTTACATTCTCCTCACTGGTGGCTCCCTCTTATGGCTGAACTGATACATACTCAAATGGCAATGTCAGCGTCAACGTCAACGTCAACACAAAGCTTACAAATATAAAAGCTCAAGAGTCGTTATTGTGCCAACCTTTGAGGATGAAGAGGGGGGGAGGGGGAGAAAAGAGGACGAGGAGGTGAGAAAGCGGAGATTGGGACTTCTTTTTTTCTTTGGGACGGGCCTCCGAAAACCATATTAATTTCAGTGAAATGTAACGTTGCTTCACAATCGGTTTTCTGTGAGGTCGTGGTATCGCACCGGTCGAACCGGCCCAATCGTGCTCTATCTTATATATGTATATATATACTAGCACACCTGTTGACACCCCCGCAACACCCCTTGGGGGTGGAATTTCGTGTAATCCGTTCTTAGCTGACCTCTACTCGGCGAAAGGAATATTCCTACCAAATTTCAAGTCTCTGCGCCTTATGGTTCAGGAGATATCGTGATGAGTCAATATATCGGTGGAAATCTGTTATATATATAGATGTTTTATTTACTAATTAATTATTATCTTTGAGATACACTGCCAACTGCCACTGTGTCTCCGAATTATTGTGATCCATGTTAAGGTTGCCTGGAAGAGATTGCATTAAGCAATAAGGCCGCCCTTTATACATTATCAAACTGAAAAATGTATTCGTACGAAACGTCTCCTTTAAGAGTATTGTATAAATAAAGTGTTTTCTATGTATGTATGTATCTTAATTGAAAATATATTGAGAGGGAAGGCATGACGTTGAAGTCGCATACTTGTAAACCGAACTGGCTGTAGTCGGGTCCGAAAGCCCTCTACCCAATTTATATATGTTTGTATAATGGTTCGTTCATTTTTTGTTTTCAACCGTCTTTAAATAGGAGGAGTTTCTCAATTCGACTGTATATTTTTTTTATGTTTGTTACCTCAGAACTTTCGACTGGGTGAGCCGATTTTGATGTTTTTTATTTGAAAGCTGGTGCTTCCCTTGTGGTCCCATTTCAATTTAGTCCAGTTCTGACAATGGCATCTATGAGAAAACCATATAAGTCTTAAATTTGCATTAAGTGTGTGCGCGACAAATGGACGAATAATAAAATATCACGCCAACCGATTTCGATGATTCTTTTTTTATTAAAAAGGATGCACTTCAAGGGTAGTAAGAGGAGAGTTTGGTCCAGTTGTGGCAATGGTATCCATGAGAAAACCATATAAGACTTAAATTTTATGATAGACTCATTGAAGTCGGTTGTCTACTTTTTTAAAGTCCGATTATGTTGAGTTATTTTAATTTGAGACATTTATACCTATATTTTTTTTAGGTCTGAACAATTTAAGAAAGTTGTCGCTAAGCACAAATCACATGAAGTTTATTGAAACCGGCACTTTCGATGACCTGCCGAAGCTTGGCGAGCTGTTCTTGATGAAGAATGAACTTAAATTATTTCCTGATGGACTTTTGTCAAATTTAACGAAACTTCAAAGTGTAAGTATCTTAAAAAATATTAAACCTTTGGCGTCCTCCACATAGAACAGAAACAAACATCAGCGCCATCTAGCGAAGATGAGCTGAACTATGTAGAAACTACTCAAATTATGTAATACGATCCTGAATCGCGATATAAGACTTCTCACGCCGATTATTATATATGTATATAATCTCCTAACATTAACCACTAGTCTTCCTACCTCCTACCTACTGAAGGAAAACCATTAAGCCGTCTCTAACAAACAAAAATCAATACACACGCTCCGTAAACATAAAAATATGTAGTTTGCCTTTAGACTTAAGTTTTTCTTACAGAAGATGTGTCTAAGTATGTATAGATATGAGCCTTCCAGAGTCCACAGTACGAGCCTGTTTGAGCTATTGCTTATACACGATACATCGCTATAACTACTACCCCTGTTCTTTTCTACCGTATTCGGCACGTATTGGCAGAAAACCGGCATTGTGTGACCGAGCGAGTGAGGTTAAAGCCATATCCTCTTAACCTTTTCTTCCTATCCCATCTCCCTTTCCCCTACGCCAAAAGGCGGACAGCACTCTTTTGCGGAAGTCTTAATATTAAAAAAACACTTTAATTTACAATACCTCGCGTATTTCTTAAAACTCTCACGTTAGAATAATTCCTGTCGTGAGGGAGGTTACAAACAGACAAACAACAGACACATAGAAGTGTGTGTATTGACCTCGGGCTCAGAAGTCAATTGCAGCCACCAGTAACTGTTAGACCAACACGCCAATCGAAATATTATGTGTAATTTTTCGTTTAAGTACTTCCCGAATTGGCCCATATTACGTAATACGTTAGTGGGACAAAATTATAGATGTTAAAGTTTAAAACTTGTCTGCCTACCCATTGGGGACACAGGCGTGAGTGTATCTATGTAATATATTTGTTTCCCAAAATTCAAAGTCTAATTCTCAATTCGACTGTATTTTTTTTAATGTTTGTTACCTCAGAACTTTCTACAGCGTGACCCAATTTCTACGATTTTATGTGATACACTGCCAAGCTGGTGCTTCTTGTGTGGTCCCATTTTAATTTGGTCCAGTTCTGACAGTGGCATCCATGAGAAAACCATAGAAGTCTTAAATTTGCATTAAGCATGTGCGCGACAAATGGACGAATAACTCAATATCACGCCAACCGATTTCTATGATTCTTTTTTTATTGGAAAGGATGTACTTCAAGGGTAGTTAGATGAGAGTTTGATCCAGTTCTGACAATGGCATTCATGAGAAAATCATATTAGTCTCAAATTGCATGATAGACGCATTGAAGTCGGTTGTCTACTTTTAAAGTCCGATTATACTTATTGTATAAATGTTTTTCTTTTCGTTCCAGCTGACTTTAATACTAAATATAGGAGAATTATCATTCGGAGACCACGCACTTTCACAACTACCCTCATTGAAGAAGATAATTTTGGAAGATGACAATATTCGAAAGTTACCTGAAGCTTTGTTCAACGGTTCCTCAAACATATATTTTTTATCATTAAGACGTAATTCGATAGAAAAATTACCTGCAAAGTTATTTAGATCTCTATCGTCGTTGAAATATTTAGATTTGAACTCAAATAGCGTCAAAGACTTACCCCAAACGATTTTCCATGGTTTAACGAATCTTGAACATCTGGATTTGAGTAATAATTGTCTTGAAAGTTTACCTGGGTAAGTTATATTTATTATACATATATGCTCTTCCTTTGCCATATTTTGTCAAAATCAAAATTTGTAAAAAAAAATGCAGAACGAATTTAAACAAATACGTTTAAAGAAACTATTTGACTCCACTTTGTCTGATGGAAAGCAACAAGTGGAGTCTGAGATCACCGTCCTCATGGCACGTCTAGTCAATTCAGCATGGTAACCCACACTACAGCTGCCTGGTGAGATATTTTTTACGCCTCGTTTAAAAGACCCGGGATCAAAGTTCACAAAAAGTTTAGTAGCATTCTTCACAAAAAGATATATATTATATCAAAAAGATATATTTCTTTTACGTGGTAGAGCCATGCTTAGGCACAAATGGGCCGGCTTGACCAGTGCCATACCACGGCCTCACAGAAAACCGGTTGTTAAGCAACACTTGCGTTGCATTTCCCCGATTTTAGTGAGGTTCTCGGAGGCCCAACTCCCCTCTCCTTATTCCTATCCCCTGACCTCCCGCACCTTTTCCCATCTCCTCACCCCCGTCTCTTACCCCTCAACGCGTACCCTCATCCCTCTTCACCCTCAAAGGCGGGCAGTGCACTTACGACTCTCCAGTTGCAGGTGTCCATGGTTGAAGGTTGTCACTTACCATCAGATGGACCCGTCTGTTTGTCTGTCCCCATATAATATAAAAATAATAAAATGTTTTCCTCAGGAACAGTACCTTTTTTCTTTAGTAACGGTAAACTCTATTTCCTATTCTGTTCCCTTGGTGATTGGTGACATGAAGCCAACAAACCTTGCATTTGTTATATTGAGCCGGAAGACTAAAATAATAATTTTGACTTCTTCATTTTCAGTGATTTATTTCCGGGCCTCGTTCATTTAAAAGAGATACATTTCGATGACAATAGTATCGTATCAATAGCTTCAACAACATTTAATGGACCTTCAAATTTAGAGTTTTTGTCTTTGGCTCGTAACAAACTAGCTCTAGACTTAGATTACAACTCCGGTGTCTACTTATCACCATTCGAACCTTTGACTAAATTGAAGACATTGAACCTTCAAGGCAACGAAATAAGCACCATTTTTGATGACTGGCGATTGTTAATGTACCGCTTGGAAAAATTGAATCTTTCATTTAATCATTTTACAGAGATTATGGTAAGTATTTTTTCTAATATGACTATTGTCTGTTCATAGATAAAGTTAGGCCTTTATTCTATCCTACAGTACCTCATCAGTACCTCATAGCTTCCTCTACATTAAGCAATTAAGCAATTATTGTTGTGACAACGATTCTTAGTGTTAGAAGTAGTTTCGTAGGAGGAGCTTACTTTCATGAATGTTGTATTAAATATTTTTAAAGTAAAAATTACACTTAGACAGGTCGTTGTTGATAACAACTTATTTGTTCTGTTCTATACCCAGAATTAGATAAAACAATAGGAGCCCAGCTTAGAGCCTTGACGCACGCCCTACGATAATGATCATAATATTCGAGCGTTGAGTGATAATTAAGACTATATCCTGTGGAATATAGACTGTACTTAATATAAAGAAACGTACTAATTGAATACTGCCAATTAAGTTGGAAGGTTTATTGCAACTGTTGTGGTTTACCTGGTCAAAAGCCATACAGAAGTCCAAATAGATTTGAATTACTTAAAGTTTGTTATAATTGCTGTCGAATAAGTATGTATTGTTTATTGTTTGTCTTTCAAAGACGACTCCTGCGCTAGGATTAATTCTCGTATGGCACGGACACAAAGAACAACCAGATTGAGAACAACAATATGATGTTTATACAATATTGTCCCGTGTGGGGATCGAACCCACAACACTCATCGCGGCTAGTGGTGAGGTGAACTATTAAACCACAGCTCCATCCATGCAGTTAGTTTATCCTTAGAAAAGCAGCTTTTATGACTGACACTAAAATATAAAAATGATTTTTACTTACAAAGCAGCTGTCTGATGATAAACTGGCCGGAAATAGTACTATGGTGCCCTGAATACCATAAACTTTAGTTATATATGACTAAAATATACATGTCATGCAATTATTTGTACTGGATGGGAATCAAACCTCTAAGTAAGCCAGAATTAACCTCAATACAAAAATACATATTAACCAAAATAAATTTGTTTCAGTTCGACCGAGATCCTTCCGCTACATACTTTTTGAGTTCTAATTTAACAGTGGACTTGAGACACAACCAGATACATAAAATCTTAGTCAGCCTTGAACCATATGAGGGAGATTCTAAACCACAGTTAAGAACCCTTTTCTTAGACAATAACCCTTTTACCTGCGATTGTCATATGTATAGCATTAAATTAAGACTTAATGGTGACGTATTTATGCCCAATGAACCAAAATTAGATTTTAACGACGCTAGATGCTCCCTCCCTTTAGACTTGAAAGGAGTCCGAATAAACGATGTTCCACCTGAAAATCTCGTTTGTGATATATCTGACGATATTCCAGACAACTGCACAACAATAGCTAGACCAGCTACAAACGAATTAATATTTAAATGTTCAAATTTCCCATCAGAATTGCCAGACACAAAAAATGAAGCTTTATCAGAATACTTTTATCGAGACCCTACAATTACTGTTATATCTAAACGTCCACCTATTTCTCTAGATGGTTTAAATGTTCATAAATTAGATTTATCTCACGCTGGTTTAAAAACTATAGATTTTAAGCCTTCCAAACATCTCAAAGTACTCGATTTATCGTACAATAATATTAAAATTATACCTAAGGAATATTTAGACTATAATATTACTTTATATCTAACAAATAATTCTTTAGAATGTAGTTGTTGGAATTCTGATGACATTGCAGCGATTAAGGGTTACAAATACGTATATAATGCTACTTGTGATGGTGGGAGAGTCATTGAACAACTAGACGTACAAAGCCTTTGCAACATTCCTAAGGCTATTGCTGTATCCGTTGGTACATTCTTGGTTATCGTTTTCTTCGCCGTTTTAACTGGCATTATTATTTACAAATACTTCAATGAAATCATCGTGTTCATGATATCTAGAGGTATTTGTAAAAGTTGCGTCAAAAGTATACAATCTGACAAGACAAACGATGTTTTCATCTCATTCGCACATGAAGATATGCCGCTCGTTCAAAATATATTGCTGCCGAAATTAGAACAAGATTTCGGACAAAAAGTATGCGTTCATTATCGGGATTGGTTAGTCGGAGAATTGATACCAACGCAGATAAATTCGTCCGTGGAAAATTCTAGAAAAACGATAATTATTCTTTCCAAAAAGTTTCTAGAATCTATGTGGGCGAATTTAGAGTTTTTGACGGCCCACAATTTGACTAGACAAGAAAATTCTTCAAGAATAATTCTAATATTGGTAGATGAAGAATTGACACAACACCCGAAGCTATCGGCTGAATTAAAAGCTTATATCAAGACGAATACTTATCTATTATGGGGGGATGTGAACTTTTGGAAGAAATTAGACAGGGCTTTAGAAAGGAATTCTTATAAAATCACTTGGTTAGATGCTTTTAAGCAGAAGCGTAGTAAAAATAAATCAACAGGGGGCGGTTTGGATGTTCAACTCCAAAATGGGCAGCTTGTCAATTTAGCTTCACAATACGCAAATTTGACAAGTGATGTACACTATGACAGTGTTTAAATTGTTCAAATGTATGAATGAAAAATATGAAACTCTTTTTTATTTAAAGTCAACTCCCACATTAAGAGTAATTCCTGTGTCGCGGGGGCTTTACAAACATTCAATCAACGAACACCCAGACTCGGGACACCTATTTTTTGATCACACAAATTTTTGTTTCATATGGGAATCGAACTCAGGGTCACTAGCCACTAGACCTAATGGTTAGTGAGCTGGACTTCGAAGAATATTTGTTCAGATTCGCGCCACACAGGAATAATTCCTGATGCGGGATTCGTCTTCTTTTTAATACTACAATTATGTTAAAATACAAACAACAAAAACTTACACATGCCCAGTTTATATGTTGTCCTGTTATGATATGGAAGGTCTATAGAGTGACAGTTCAACTTATACTGGCATACTATACTACTTTTGTCTTTTACAAACAGGTTATAAAATATGCAAAATTTTAAATATTGGTCGAATACCGCCCAATGTTTAAATAATTTGCCTTACTGTTTTTTTTTTGTATTCAAAATATAAATCAAAGAGGATCTAACCTGGCCACTTTAAATAAATTGCCAAATATTTTTTAGTGTACAGAACTTTTAAATAAATCTCATAAGATGATAATTATATTATACTAGCTCCCCCAGTTTTACCTGCATTTAAGCTCACTGAAGTCGTATAACCAATATATTTCCTCACTAAATACTCTATCGAATAATAATAGAATCTTTTAAATCCGACTGATATTTAAAGAGATCAGTCTATTTTACAAATAGTCTTTTTAATTATAAGAATCTCCTTTTAAGCTATGGTTAAATTGTATTGACATATGATCTGAAAGTAATGGTAATTTGTAATTTTATTATATTTGTTAAAAGCGCCATCTATTGACAATGTATTTGACTAACACGCACGACAGCTGTCAATAAGCTTTTTAACGACGCTTATACAATAAAATAATTAATTTTTTGATATGATGTGATATGATATGAATAATTAATATTATTAATTTTTTGACACAATTTAGTAACGCATAGCTGCTTACTTTCAAATGTTTTCAATTAAATTGTGAACGCGTCCTCAAGCATTGTTCATCCATTCATTCAATCATATATTATACATTGTAGGACTTACACAAAGTGCTTATTATATACGATATATATAAGTGTACATAATATAAAATATATGCATTTGTTTCTTTTTGCAACCCATGTACTCCCGCCATTTCTTACGTAATTTTATTTTTTATAATATAAGTTATAGTATTTAGCATAACATATGCGGACTGTACGAGTCTCACGTAAAAGTAAAAATGTTAATTTATTTGCTGACGCTATCACTAAATGTTATACTCTGTGGTACTAACAATATTAAGACATCAATTAATTATTAAAATATAAAAAAAATTATACTAAAATGTTGCCTGACTTAAATTGCTTGATTCGCTTATCTATGATAGCTCTATCTTTTCATGAGCCATTGTGGCAGCTACATTGTAGCACACACACACGCCTGAAAGAAGTGTATTAAACACCTAATTTGACTTTAGAACATTTAGTTTATTTATTTCATAAAATCAGTTAAAAATGTCAGAAATGAGAAATAATGGAGAAAAATACTCTTTTTTTATTTTAACTTGAAAGTACACTAGTTAACAAGTAAAACTATTCAAAAATGTATATAAGTCCGATGCCCAACTAGTTTAGATCCCGAGTGTAGACCTTTCTCAAGGAGTAAGTCGTCCAGCCGCGTCGCCGACGTCACACTGTGACGAGAGAGGTCTCCTGTCGAGCATCCCCGAAATACACACGTGAGTAAATACGTATATTTAAATAAATATAAATGTAACTCACGAAAGTTTCTATTATCTTTGTTTCAATTTATGTCATCTTGTAGTCTACTCTTTCTCACTCTACTATTCACACGACACACGTCAATATCTAGCGAACCGTCTAGGCTATAGTGTGTGCCAATGAAATACACATATACTCAAAAAAATCATAACCCTTATTTTCTTTACTTTTTTTACAATGAATACGTAGGTTCACTGCTGAGTTGTGACAATGTCACGACACGACCACAGTCGCATTATAGACGTGTCAAAATATGAAATGTCATTTTTTGACAGTTCATTTTATTTAACGAATCTCAAATGTCAATAATGGTAGGTCGAATATTTGATTGTCCTTAAATATCCAACCTGTTTAAATTTTTTGGTGCTTTTAGAAGGTGCATTTTTAAAAGAATAATATATATTTTCGGATTGATATTGTATATGTAATGCAAGGCAAAACCAGTTGTCAAACAACGCTCGCTCTCTTGATCCCCCCACCCTTCATCACCCTTTAACGCGGACATTGTACTTACAACTCTTAAGTTGGAGTTGTCCATGGGCGGCGGTTGGAACTTACCTACCATCAGAACTTATGGTATGAAATAAAAGTGGGGCATGGGGGTCATATATGGTAGTTTATCCGATGTATGTAAAGGGCGTGGATATGAAGTTAGCTGTTGTACGTTGTTGTTGTACGTAAGTTTCTTTATTCCACTATAACGTCTAAATACCCGTACATATATGTATGTATGGGGTACTGTTAAAATCTTTTGATCATTCTGAGTTAGAAACTATATTTAAAAAGACCTGTCGTACTTCGAAATGTGTATGAAATAAAACAAAACATATTATAATACAATAAAACTGCTTTCCTGTTATGTATCAATATTTAATGTTAAGTTTTATTCATTCAAATTGTACTAGGTAGGTATAGATATAGAATTATCTCACGTCAAAATATGAATGAATTATGTCTTATTGAGCCTTATAGAATTTATTGATATTTATATTAAGAGACGTTAGTATATATTATTTTATAAATACTTTTCAATCCTTTTTATATATATTTTGTTTTTGTAAAAATGTTATTTTCAATTTTATATTGTGTAAAATAAAAGTATTTTTTTTATTATTGTTGTTTTATTTAAACTATCTTTTTTTTAAAGACAACACCCGCACTAGAATTAATTCCTGTGTCGCGGGGGACTTTACAAGCATTCAAACAATGGATACAAAGAACACCCAGACTCAGAATAACAATTTTAGAATTACACAGTGTTTTTTTTTATACTATAGGGGGACAGACGAACAGACGGGTCACCTAATGGTAAGTGACAACCGCCGTCTATTGACACCCGCATCTCAAGAGTCGCAAGTGCGCTGCCCGCCTTTGTGAGTGATGAGGGATGGGGGATGCAGGGAGCGGAAAGAAGAGAGGGGGATGAGGAGAATGGAGATAGGGGAGAAAAGGGGCTGTTGGGCCTCCGAAAACCTAACTCATTTCGGGGAAATGCAACGCAAGCGTTACTTCACAACCGGTTTTCTATGAGGCCGTGGTATTTTACCGGTCGAGCCGGCCCATTCGTGCCTAAGCATGGCTCTACCACTGACTCTTTTGGCGAGGTGACCACTTAAACCGCTACGCCATTGCAGTCTATCATGTTGGATATATAAAGTTGAGTAATGAAGACAGTAGTTATCAGAACTAAATAACCTCCCCGTGGTTGTGACGTGTTCACTATTAAATTGGTGTACAGTAAACTACCCTATAATTAATAATAATTAATATTGTTACATCCTCACAGCACACTATGGGCTCATTGAATCTGTGCTTAGATACGGGGTTTTGTTTTGGGGTAACTCAACGAATAGAGAGATGGTGTTCAAAATGCAAAAACGTAGTATACGTGCAATGTTTGGCATTAAACCAAGTGACAGTTGCAAACCTCTATTTGTAAAACATAACATACTAACTACCCTCACTATATATCTTGGAAGTAGTTTTATTTGTTAAAATTAATCCACACCTATTCCCAAAACTATCAGATAGTGTAGTTCGTGGTCGGCGTGATAATAACAGGCTACAGGTACCTCCAGCGAAAACAGCGCTGCTTCATAAAAGTATTATATGCAGGGGTCCTGTGATTTTGAATAAGATTCCTAATAATATAAGGCAACTAAATTTAAATTTATTAAAAACAAAACTAAAAAGCATATTAATTTAAAAATGTTACTATTCTATTAGTGATTTCTTGAATGATAAAATATGACATATTCACATAATTTTATTTAATAGCCTACTAATTGAAAAATTATACGGTAGAGGAATTATACGGTAGAGGAATTATACGGTAGAGGAATTATACGGTAGAGGAATTATACGGTAGAGGAATTATACGGTAGAGGAATTATACGGTAGAGGAATTATACGGTAGAGGAATTATACGGTAGAGGAATTCATTAATGATACATTGTGATAATTGTAATGGAATTGAATATAATATATTTAACTAATTAATTTTAGTATTATATAAGCTTTAATATTAATTTCAATACCTAATTAATGATAAATGTGACATAATTAGTTATAACAATTTAATGTATATTTCAATGTAACTATGCTCATTATTTGAATTGTATTTGTATGTCTTAATGGCACAACATAGTGGACTATCGATTTATTTAAGACCTTCAATAATTTTCCCGGAGGCTTCCTTGTTAGGGTATTCCCGGGTCCCTTGCAATAGACCCTTTGTGACGGAACACCGTGTGGTTTTAGTCGGTTCGAGTCCGACATACCACTTGACCGTCAGCTCCGGTGAGGTGATGACCCGTGGGGGGTTTCCACATGGAAAAAAAAAAAAAACTTTAATAATTGTATTTACCTATGTTTAACAAATAAATAAATGATTATGATTATTATATATATATTATTATATATAGCTGCTTTTTAAATATAGGTGAACTCTGAACTCTTAGAGTGTACAAATTAAATTGTGGTGTTTTACAGAGCTGGAATATAATTAATTAAAAAAGGAGGTATTCTGTATTCAATCCGTGTGTGTGCACTTTTTTTTTTATACTATTGGGGGGGGGGGACAGACGGGCTACTTGATGTTATATAACAACCAAAGTCCTGTGTGCGCTGCCCGAAATTCAGGGTGATGAGGGGTGGGGGAAGGGGAGAGATGTGATGAGGAGAGGAGAAATAGAAGAGGGGGAGTCGGTCCTCTGGTACTCTCACTTACTCGACAACACAATGCAAGCATTGTTTGTATACCGGTTTTCTGTACAGGGAAGGTGTTACTCGGGTCCATTCGTGCCTAAGCATGACTCTGCAACGCCATATACAGTCGTGGTCAACTAATTAAGGACATTCAAGATAGTGGACAGCAATAACCGGCTATGTACATATAAATATAAAACCCTGTTGATTTCTCAGTAACTATTATTTGCATAATTTGATCCGATTATTATACTATAAATGGCTGTAAATAAAAGATTAAATAAATATAAAAAAGTGTTTAATATCAAAGGTTAACCATGTATTCAATTTAAGGTACAATTCTGTAGCTGGACATTTAATTAAGAACAGTAAAGTAAAATGAAAAATAGAGTTAAACAGAACTAATAATCTGCAGTATTTTAATTTCTTTAACAACTTCATTTTATTACGGGTAAAATCAGTACCCAGTAGCAAAACCTTTGTTAGTAATTACCGCTTGACACCGATGTGGCATAGACATTATCAGTTTCTGACATATTTCAACAGGAATGTTTGCCCATGCCTCACAAAAAGCTTCATTAAGTTCATCTAAAGTTGTGGTACGATAAATGGCAACTTTTTTCTTAATTTCGTGCCAAAGGTGCTCGATTGGGTTGAGGTCGGGGCTATTTGCTGGCCAATCTAGCACTGATACCGACTGTCTGTTAAGAAACGACTTGACTGAACGGGCTGTATGTTTTGGGTCGTTATCATGCTGAAAAGTCCATATAATAGGAAGATGTTCCTCAGCATAGGGAAGCATAGTTTCTTCTAATATTGCCTTGTATTGATGTTGGTCTAAGTTACCCTGAACTTTCCTCACAGGTCCCACTCCACGTCCAGAAAATGATCCCCACATTTTAATGTTTCCTCCGCCATGTTTCACCTGGTTTTTTGTGAATCTTGGATTCATTTCCGCTTTTACAGGACGCCGTACGTATTGCCTTCCATCTGAAGAAATCAAATTAACCTTGGTCTCGTCAGAGAATAATACATGTTGCCATTGGTCGTAGGTCCAATGTCCATATTTACGTGCAAACGCCAAACGTGCATTTCTATGCTCTTTCTTTAACAACGGTACTTTGCGAGCCACTCTTCCGAACAACCCTGCTTCTACCAGACGTCGTCGAACTGTCCTCGCTGATACACTGACTCTTTCGTCTGCCCCAAACACTTCATGTTTAATTAAAATAAAGCCTAGAAACGGATCTTTCTTAGCTAACCTGGTTATCATTCTATCTTCTTGCGGAGTTGATTTCTCGATCTTTTTTTTCTGGGCACATTTAAAGTTGTGTTATTGCGCCTGAAATGTTGCACTGCATTGCATACCATAGTTTTTGAACAATTTAAATATCCTGCTATCCTTCGGTATGACCAACCACGCTCGACAAAGTTCATGATAATTTTTCGTAGTGTTGCATCGCAACTTTTATTTTTGCCCATTGTTCTTCAAAATAACTCTCAAAACTTGAAATTACAAATCTAGATTGCCGCCAAAACTACCACAAAGAATAGGAGAAGAAAGAAAATAATAATTGAGATTCAGATTTTGAAACTAGAACGCAATATCTCAGTGTCCCTAATTAAATGGCCAGCCAGCATTCTTTGAACAAATAGCACTGTGATCATCTATCAGCTATACTGTAAAGAGGTTTATTGTTTAAGAAGTTGTTATTGTTTGTATAATTAGGCACATAAATGACTAATTATACTTACATGTAAAAAATGTGGAATATTGTTTAGACTCGTTGGAAAATAAAAAATAAATTCACAATTTGGATTAACTAGAGAGTGTCCCTAATTAGTTGACCACGACTGTATATATATATCTCCTCCCATGTATATGTGCAGGTATGAGACTAATTGTAAATAAAAATAAAAATATATTAAATTAGATAATATTAATTAGACTCGCATCATCGACTGCCAAGATATTTCTGATCGACTTGACACCTTGGCGTTGCGTAGAGATGTAGCTTCACTCTGCATCCTCTATCGCTTGTATCATGGGGAGTGTTCAGAGGTATTGTTCGGACTTATACCGGCTGTTGGTTTCCGCCATCGTCCTACGCTACAAAATATCCATCCCCATCACCTGGACGATTGGCACTCCACCACTGTGCGCTCCTCCAGAAGCTTTTTGCCTCGCACAACCAGCTTATGGAACAAATTGTCGCCTGCCGTATTTCCGAACCGATACGACCTTTAAACCTTCAAGAAAAGAGCGTACCTAAAAGGCCGGCAACGCACTTGTGACTCTTGAGTTGCGGGTGTCCACGGGCGGCGGTAGTCACTTACCATCAGGTGACCCGTCTGCTCGTTTGCCCCCTATCGCATAAAAAAAATAAAAAAAAAATACAAGAAATATTTTTTACGGAAAAAGAATGCACGATTACTCTTTTAAAACATTGTATAATTAATGTATATAAGAATCACACGTTGGACGATTAATATTAAGAAGCTCTGGTAAAGTTGCTAATAGAGTGTGTATGAAGAGCACGCTACAAAGTGCTAAGCAATAATTAACAAATATTACTTTTTTTGTATCAAACTATATCGTTGGTTCGGTAGTTAATATTAGAATGTATATCAAATATTAAATATCATCATTAGTTTGCAAGCAAAACAAAATAATATTGTTGTTTTTGTAGAGATTGTCCCAACTCAGCTTAGGCTACGCCTATTTTAATCGCCATATTGTTATTTTTCTTACTTAATACTTGAAAGGCCTCTCAGCCGTGAAAAAGTGATAGACAGACAGGCATAGTTACTTTCGAATATATAATACTGGTGTTTACTTGACCCCTGAAATTATTTATATAACAAATATACATATGTATTTACTGTGATAAGGAAATAGTCTTAAAATAATATTTATTTATCAGTTATTTATCAGTGAATATAGTCGTGTTATTTTTCGGTTTCATACTAAAACTGAGTTTAACACTGGTGACGCCCCTAACCGTAGCAGCTGGACGACTTACTCCTCGAGGTCTCCCGTCGGGATCGAAACTAGTCGGACATCCCTGAAATACACACGTGAGTTAAACCGTATATTTAAATATATATTAATGTAACTCAAGGAAGTTTTTTATTCTAAAATTATTTCTGCACTCGATACTTTAATACTTTTAGTGTTAGGTAGATTGGCACAAAATGACATTGATATTAAGTCCACCTCTGTACAAATTATGTAAAATACTGTTACGGAACCACGTACAGGGATTGGAAGGAAACTAATATCACTGCCGAGAGTAACGATTTATTTGTGTTTCACAATATTCCGAACGCGCAGCACTCACTGCACAGAACGAGTGGTACTGCACGAACCGCGTAGCACTGTTCATCACTGTCCCCGCGGACTACACTTAGCTCAGTCCAACGGAAGCACTACACCACTATTCACTTCACTTCACTTTACTACTTTTTCACTTCTTATTATTCTTCACTTGAGAGCACTTTCCACTGAACTGCCCTGTAGGCGCGTCTGGAGCTCTTTATATACCCCTAATTTCGACCGTAATTTGTTGAATTTCGACTGTCATCTCGTTATTCTTTTCGATTTTCTTTTACAACTTTATTTATTTATTCATTTTGCTTGATCTAGTACTTTCCATTATATTCGAATTTTGTAAAGAAACATCTCCATTTACTAGTTTTTTTTATAAAATACCAAAATCACAAACAAAAACCCATAGAGTCCGCCGGGGCTTGAACTCACGGCATTCGGCTCTCAGCCACTACCGCTCAGCTACAGTGACATGTCAAACTTCTATGCATTGTTTGTCTGTGCGGTGACGTAGGCATGGCGTCACAATACTATTTAAAAAAACGTGTGTTTCTCCGTGGAGTACAACAGTGCCATTACATCTCTACCTTGGTTGTCGAAAAAGGCAACCCGTCATGACATACGGAGCCGAAACGTGGACACTTACGGTACGGCTGGTCCACAAGGTCAAAGTTACTCAGCGTGCTATGGAAAGGGCTATGCTCGGTGTTTCTTTAAGGGATCGCGTCAGGAATGAGATGATCCCGTAGAAAACCAAAGTAATCGACATAGCCCACCGGATCAGCAGGCTGAATTGGCAGTGGGCCGGCCATATTAACCGCAGAACAGACGACCGTTGGAGAAAACGCGTTCTTGAGTGGAGACCGCGTCTCGGCAAACGTAGCGTAGGACGCCCACAGACCAGGTGGGGTGACAATTTGCGCAAGATGGCTGGCAGGAGCTCGATGCGAGAATCCGAAAATAAATCGAAGTGGCGAGCAATGGGAGAGGCCTATGTCCAGCAGTGGACACCGATAGGCTGATGATGAAGTAGCACATACTAAGTAAGTTAGTGAAAAATAGTTAAATAATGATCTGATTACTGTACTAATTTGTAAACGTGTTCTCAGAATGCGATATGAACACTGTACTTAGTAGTCTCACGTCTTCGTCACGTCACGTCTATCTAAGTTATGATAATAACATCCTGTATTGTGGTGGATCATGGTGATGGATCATCAAATAATTAACTCACTTGGCGGAGGCCCAACTCTTACTCAAATATTTTCATTTCCCGTCATCCTCACTCTCTTCATTCCCCTCCCCGCAAACCCCTAACCCTCATCACCCTCAAAGGCGGGCAGTGCACTTATGACTCTTGAGTTGCAGGTGTCCTGTTTCAGGCTTTTTTTTGTTTTAATAGTGAATAGTAATGTGTAACTAGCAACTAGAAATATTGTTAGGACAACTTACACAGGGCACTTAGTCATTTAGCATTTACTTAAAATTTTTATGATGGAGATTCTAAAATAAAATGTCAAATGAGGATTGTATGTCAATCGTCCACATGATGATATCATCAAACGTGGACGATTTAGCGATATGGTCAGTTTTAGATGAGCCTTTCATGGAATACGACCATTTCATAAAATGATTGGCCACATCATAAAGTGGTCAGCGGTTCACTATTGATAGAAATTTCACGTAGGTATGTACGTTTTGGATTTTTGATTGACACCACATTTTTTTTTTTTTGTGATTAATGCCATAGTTTGGTGAGGAGAGTGGTGTGATAATTGGTTTCCAGGACCTAGCGATTTTTTTTATATAAATTGAATTTATTTACTTTTAAAGTCCTTTCGTTTCATACCCTCTACCCATATAAAAACAAAAATGAAATTATAAAAAATAAACAAGAATGACATCTAGTATTTTGTACCGACGGCCAAGTTAGATTATAAATTTGTCAATGTTTAGTATTCTACGAGTACTAGTCAAACCCTTTCATTTGATACCCATATTGAGGAGTTAAAAAATATGTAATCCGCCATTTTGTAACGGCGGCCATCTTAGCTTAACAATGATACTGAATATATAAAATTCTACTGTCATCAGAACTAAAGGTGTGTTCAATATATCAGATCAATATGTCAACATAAAGGAAATAAAATTTCAATTTCAAATTTGACCCAAACAAATTAACAACAAATAGGGCAAACTATATAAAACTGTTTAAAACATAACACTCCTTCTTGAACAGTTAATTATATTATTCAATTCACACAAAGGACAAAAAATTGTCTGATAAGCACGAATATTTAATGTGTGGATGTAATATATATGTATATTTATGGTATAGGGGACAAACGAGCTCACGAGTTGTCGTTGGTAAGTGACTTCCACCGCCCATAAAACTTGCAGATGAAGATTCACAAGGGTGGTGTCCGCCTTTTAGGGTAGACGAAAGGAAGGATGTAAAAGGGGGAAAGGGCAAGGGATAGGCTTCCGGGAACTTCACTCACTCGATCACACAATGCAAGCATTGTTTAGCAGCCGGTTTTCTGTGGGGCCGTGGTAACACTCCGGTCGAGCCGGCCCGTGCCGAAGGATGGCTCTCTCACGTTAATACGTTAATTATCTGTAATAAGAATGTATTTAGAAATATATAAGTATGTTCCGAAGTCAGCAGTCTGGTTACCATAGTACAAGCTCTGTTTTGTTAAGGGTCACACGGCCGTGTGTATGATAAAGTTATTTTTATATATTTTACAGATTAAAGATATATATTTTATATATTTTACAGAGAAGAATGGTGCAGGTTAAAGTAAGTGAGGGTACATTGGAAGGGGAAAAAGTAGAGAATGAGTATGGAGGAATGTACTACAGTTTCAAAGGTGTTCCGTATGCTCAACCACCGGTCGGAGACCTCAGGTTTAAGGTAATTATTCAGATTTTGCTTTTAGTTTCTGATAACGCTGTGGTTTGTTAACCAACTTCAAATATGAGGAGATTCTTTATTTGACTGTTTTCCTTTGTGTGTGTATCTTAAGCTATATCTTTGTCAATTGAGAATCATTTTTCATAATTATTTTTTAAGGATTTAAAAGAAGTTGGAGGATCTCAATTCGGTTGGATTTTTATATGCTTCTTTCCATATGTACAGACATTTCTAAACCCGTTTTCAGTTTAAGTTTCTATAATATAGGGGGACAGATAAACAGATGGGTCACCTGATGGTAAGTGACAACCGCCGTCCATGGACGGCGTACCTATAATACGGTAACTCGACATCCCCAAGGTTATATCGAAGAGCAAGTTGCTGATAGACTATCCTGGCCACTTGGTTATGTCTGTGCAAGTACTCAACATTTGCAAGACGAGAGCAACCGGAAATTATATGCCTGAGGGTTTCACCGGGGCGATGACCAACCCGACAAATGTCAATTGTGCCATCCTTCAGGATATGTCTCCGATAACTGTTCGTCATAACAACTTCATCTGTAATTGCACAGATAAAACCTTCAGTTTCTCCAAAGAGGTCACTGAAGCGTAGCCAAGACACAGATGATAATAAATATACTTTGGGCCGATTTAAGGCCCGATAAAAACGTCCATGCAGCTCTTTGCTCTTCCATATCTTCCGACGGTCTGTAACATTAAGTATTGCAGGCTTGCGCCAGTTCTCTTTTCCTAGACTAAGCGGAGTAAGTCCGTTATCAACTGCCACTACATCCCGGTGTACCTCCACATTAAAAGAAAGAAAGTAATCTCTAAGATTGCATATTTCGCGATTATGAAGGGTCCTGGCATTTAAGAAACCACGACCCCCACATTTTCGCGGAATATACAATCTCATTACTGAACGTGGATGGTGCATTCGGTACGCAGTTAGCAGTGTACGGACTCTTCTATCCAGGGCGTCCAATTCCGTCTGACTCCATCTAAGTATGCCAAAAGAGTAGGTTTAGACTGGTATGACCCAACCGTTATAGGCACGCACCTTATTACCGCCCGACAAAAGACTTACAGTACTTTTTTCCGACGGCCAAAGAAACGCTCCTTTAGCGATTGCTTCATAATCAGTTTATTTATACCCAGCGCCTGTGACATACCTAGATACTTGTACGTTTCATTTGCAGAAAGACGTCTAAGGTGTGTGGAATCTGAAAGTTCAATTCCTTTAGATTCCACACTCCTGCCTTTGCTTACATGCATGACTGCAAATTTATCTACACCAAATTCCATCTTGATACATTTACTAAAGGTTTCAGTTACCTCTAGTAATCTTATCAACTGTACATTACTGCGGGCAAACAGTTTCAAATCATCCATGAAAAGGAGGTAGGATATAACTTGACCATTTCTCCGTAATTTCTCCGATAGCCCAGCCCCGAACCCTCTAACAAAGTGCTAAGAGTATTCAAAGCCAAGCAGAACCACAAGGGGCTCAAACTATCACCCTGAAATATACCCCGCTTGATATTTATAAATTCGCCGTCACCCTGAGATTGTCGACATCCTGGATAGCAAAGAACTGTTCTCCATTGCTGCATACATGCCTTCAAGAAAGTGCATAAAGTTGTATCAATCTTATACAACTCCATCACCCTTAGGAGCCACGTATGCGGCACGGAGTATAGCCCACTACTTAGCAGATAAAAAAACCAGACCATTAAAAATGAAGACCAGCTTAAAAGTGACCTTACCACCTTTTTTGATCAAAAGCCTAAAAACTTCTACGAGTAAGGCATTATGTCTCTGCTAGCGCGTTGGCGACGGGTGATAGAAAACGACGGTGCTTATATAGTTAAGAAATAATTTGATTTTGTATATTTAAAAAAATAAATAAATTTGTGTACAAAGATGGCGGGTTTATTAGTTGCCAACCTAATACTATAAAGTTTGATAGATGACAGCACTTCAAATGCACATTTTTTATTCGACCTAAGTGTTTGGCAGTTTCATACCCTAGTGACTACGCAGTCATAATCATATCTTTGCATTAAAAAAAAAATACACTTTCGATTTTAGGTAGCACAGCCAGTAAAGCCGTGGACAGGGGTGCGAAAAGCTAATAAATTTAGCCCTATTTGCTATCAGTATGACGCTTTTGAGCCAACTGACGTAATAAGTGAGCCAGAAAACACTATGAGCGAAGACTGCCTCTACTTAAATATATACACACCAGAAACAAACTCCAGGAGACTCCTCCCAGTCATGGTTTATATTCACGGTGGTGGGCATACCTGCGGGAGCGGTAACGATGACTACTACGGACCCCACTTCCTCGTCAGACATGGGGTGTGGCTGGCTGCACTTTGAATTACAGACTTGAAGTCCTAGGTTTCTTATGTCTACACTCCGCAGAATTACCTGGCAACATCGGAGTAAAAGACCAGGTTGCCGCTCTTAGATGGTTGAAAAAAAACATTGGAAATTTCGGAGGGGATCCAGAGAATATAACGATATTTAGAGAGAGTTCTGGCGCTATGTGCGTGTCTTATCATTTGGTATCACCAATGACAAAAGGCCTCATTCGCAGACCTATACTCCAGAGCGGAGCAGCCACATGTTGGTTGGGGCAAGAATTTGGCTCACGAGGAAAAGCTTTGTTACTTGCCAAACGATTAGGTTGCTTTTCAGAAGATAACAAAAGCTTGTACCAATTCTTTAAAAAACAACCTGTCGAAAATCTTGTTAATTCAAATTTAAGGGTATGGAAATCCGAAAAACTATATGCGATACATTTTTCCATAAATAACGAAAAGGATTTTGGACAGGAAAGGTTTTGTTACGGTGATCTTACGGATGCATTCGAAGAGGTGCGCATGAAGTATTGGAAATCATGACAGGTTATACTAAAGATGAGGGTCTGCTGGCATTGGGCTTGGGGTGTAGTCTCAAAGAATTGATGTACGAAGCAAATTTTTTTAATGAATTCTTCGTACCTGGATGGATTAAAATGCATTGTGTGATAAATGATCAATTAAAAGTTGGCAGTACAATGAGACAGTTTTATTTAAAAAACGAAGATTTTATTCAGAACAGAGAAGATTTAATGAAATTTATTAGCACATATTTATTTACATACGGCCTTACTCGTTGTGCTGGGTTTCTTTCTAGAAAAAACAAAGTTTATTTTTACAAATTTACTTGTATAACTGAGAGAAATGTTTTTGCTCGTGTTGATCTCGCGGAGCCGATTGAAGACATGGATATTGTAAGTCATGGTGATGATCTGGCTTACATTTTTCCACTTAGAGTATTAATGGGAAAAGTTGATTAGGAATCTGAGGAATTCAAAGCGATTAATAAAGTGATCAAACTTTGGACAAACTTTGCTAAATACGGGTAAGTTTATTTTATAAATCTTTCTAACACATCTTTATATTTTTTTCCTGTGGCAGCCCTCACGGGTCGTGTCACCTCACCGGAACTGACGGTGAGGTTGTATGTCGGACTCGAACCGACTAAAACCACACGGTTTTCCGTCACGAGAGCGTCTATTGCTAGGGACCCGGGATACCCTCAGAAGGAAGCTTGCGGGAACTTCTAACACACTCCTGTCAGGTCTGCAGAAGTGTATTAAACACTTGTCTTACTTAATAAGAGGCACATTAGCGTTTACCAGAACTTACTTATTTATTTCCTTAAGGTCTACCAACAGTTGTTACAGTGGATTGAGATGAATTAACAAGCAATGTTGTTTTCTATATTACTGCTCAACAAATTACAATTAAACACCATATGCTAAGATTACTTTTGCAATGAACATAAATTATAAATATAATTTGATTGTTGCCACACCATTTCAATGCCATGTGGTTCATTGCGGAGTAGAATAGCGCCCACAAATATCTTCCCGGGGGTGTCGTGAGAGGCGACTAAAGGACGGGGCTGTTTTCTATCAGACAGTATATATACAGTGATAAGGTGGAAGATCCTAATGGATGTCAATGATCTTCCACTGGGGAGAGCGAAGGGGTCTGTCGGACTCTTACCGACTAAAAACCACAATTGTATTGACCCGTCTCACCCGAGACGGGTTTCGTCACCAGGTGCGACCATCACCCTTCGGCCGCAGCCCTTAAGAAGCACGCATGGTACACTGCACGCTGCCTCTTAGGCTTGTAACTGTTTGGAAGACGAATTCCCCAAAATCGTTGCCAGCAGGCCACTTCCTAAGGTTGCCGGAGATCAACGAATGCCCTCCGGCGCCCGGTGCCCCTTCTGCGGGTAGAGAGAGCTGTGAGTGCCATACGTTCTCTCTCCCGTTCCGCCGCAAGTGTTAAATACACTTCTACTTACCCCTTAGGGGAGTTGTGAGCGGATGTATATATGTAATACAGATAAAAGATTTCTTTTTAAATAAACCATTAAAAAAAAATTAAAAAATAATTAAACACTATATAAATTGTATGCCTAAAATGAATTTGTCTTTGAAAACCTTGTAAGGCTGTCATCATGAATGTCTTTCACGTCACTTCGCTCACTTTACTAGTTTTGAAAGAGTTGGGCCTCCAGAAACTTCACTAATTTCGGCAAAATCCAACGCCAGCGGTGCTTTACAACCGGTTTTCTGTGAGGCCGTGGTATCGCACCGGTTGAGCCGGCCCATTCGTGCCTAAGCATGGTTCTCCAACGATAGCTAAGGGCAATCTATTTAGTTTCTGACTTACTTAAATATGAATCTGATCACTCTTGATGCATGGGACCACTTTTTTTTAATCTATTCTGACAGAATATCCTAGGGGGTTTAAACCTTTTTCGGATGCACTCAATTCTGAGAGAATGAACCTCGTAATGAAGCCTCCAAGCTACACTACAGTACTCTAGAACGCTGCGCACTGAGCTGCTATACAGCATTGTTCTTTTAGTTGGATTCTTAAGCCTTTTTACAGATGGTACCATCAACATGTGATATGAAAGTTAAATGACTTCAACTTCGGCCAACGAAACTCCGTTAATATTATATTTTGAATCTACGTTATGTTATTTACGGCTGAACTTGGTATGGTTGCACTTATCACAATTTACCAGAATGCCATTTTGAGAAGCACTTAAAAAGTCTATTCAAATCTTCTTGCAATTCTGTGACATCATGTTTTGAACATATTTGATATTGAAATGATGTCTACAAAAAGGAAGGTTTGGGGTAAATGGGTATCAATGGTATACTTTCAATTATTGGTCTGCGATCCTGACTCCTGGGACAGAGGTAATGGCTTCGATTCTACACATAAAAGCTTGACGGGTCAGACCATTTGTACTGTGTTTGGATATATTTATCATTAGGCTCATTATCATAGGACAAGCTCTGCTAAGTTTGGGATTGAATGGTCGAGTGTGAAGTTTCTAAAATTATCAATATTATTTTTTTCCAGGAATCCCACACCATCTCGAGTTGAGGACCTTGGAGTGGAGTGGAAGCCATACATCATTCAGAATCAAGAGTGTCTAGACATTGGGAACACGCTAGCCATGGGTACTATACCTGAAAAGAAGATTTGGGAGGACATCTTTAGAGAATATTTACCGAAATATACACTTTAACAAAGCATCTATTTGTTATATCATAAGAACAGCTTTTTACTTAATATGTTCAAGTGAAAATTCAAATCGCACAAACAACGCGAGCAAATAGCTGGTGAAATGAATATTATATATATTTATTTTTCTATGTGATTGAGGGCAAACGAGCAGACGGGTCACCTGATGGTAAGTGAATACCGCCGCCCATGGACACCCGCAACTCAAGAGTCACAAGTGCTTGCGGCCTTCAAAGATTTTATTTATGTAATAACATGCTACGACCATTAGGACTGGAGCAGTGACTATAAACGCAAGAGAAGCTTTTTTTTTTATGCGATAGGGGGGAAACGAATAGACGGGTCACCTGATGGTAAGTGACTACCGCCGCCCACGGACACCCGCAACTCAAGGGTCACAAGTGCGTTGCCGGCCTTTTAGGTAGGAGTACCCTTTTTTCTTGAAGGTTTGAAGGTCGTATCGGTTCGGAAATACGGCTGGCGACAATTTGTTCAACAAGCTGGAGGATGCAGAGTAAAGCTACATCTCTACGCAACGCCAAGGTGTCAAGTCGATCCGAAATATCTTGGCAGTCGATGATGCGAGTCGCTCTCCGTTGAATGCGGTCAAGAGGGAGAAGTTGGTACTGGGGTGCACCTGCATAGAGATGAGAACAGTATTCCATGTGCGGCCGAACCTGCGCCTTATAAAGTTGCAGGCGGTGGGCCGGGGTAAAATACTGTCTCGATCTGTTTAGCACTCTTACTTACGTAATAGGGTCAAGTCTATGGCCTTATCCGGGCACTGTATGATTGTATAACTGCTCGGGTAGGCAGAGGCCCTTCATACCACGTCCATTTACGTAATAGGGCAAGCCTATCCGTCCGCCTAGCCGTCAACCAGTCGCTGTATCAAGTGTATACAAATAATATATATACCGTCTGATAGATAACAGTCTAAACCCTTAGTCACGATCCCCGCAGGAAGAGATAGGCTGGCCCTATTTTACTACGCTGAGAAACAGGTGTTTTGTAATTAGTAAGAAACCAACAACACAACACAACTCTTGAGTTGGAGGTGTTCATGGGCGTATGTCACTTCAGATGACCCGTCTGTTTGTTTGACCACAATGCCACTAAAAAAAACTTTCTAGAAACAAGGTTACCATTAAGAAGCTTGTGTAGTATTTTCAAACCTTTGAATTATTTAATAAAATTAATGTTAAAATAAATGTTTAAAGTTATTTAAATGAAATCTACACTATACATTTACTTTCAACGTAAATATTATTATTTTAAACAAGAAGTATTAGCAATAGACGCTACGATGTAGAGATGGCTCAAAAGACTAGCCGATACAATAGCTATAAAAGTCAATAAGAAACGTCAATTGCCAAATCGGCCATGTTGTTTTATGTTTCATTGTTTACAATAGTGTTTGTGGTGATTTTTAGTGAAAATTCAAAACTTATTTTAAGAACTAATTAATAAATGGATTATTATAAAATG
Organism: Tyria jacobaeae; assembly: GCA_947561695.1. NCBI lineage: Eukaryota > Metazoa > Arthropoda > Insecta > Lepidoptera > Erebidae > Tyria > Tyria jacobaeae. Next base: position 9,121,284 of record OX387235.1, on the reverse strand, counting down.
GAAACAACTAGTTTAGGTACCGGAGACGATGTTAAACATAATTATGACCCGGTTACTACAATATGTAGGGGTTGTTTGACAACGAATCGAAATATGATAAATTCCAATGTTTTCGGATCTTTGTATAAAGATTTAACAGGAATTAACGTAAGTTGAGATTATAAATTACTTTGTTATTGATAGAGAAGTAATGAGAAATGTTTGTTATATCATATTAAGTGTTATATGTAACGACTACAGGTTTGATCTGTTCAATCATACATTACTTCTTTTTGTTTACCAATTTTATATATTTATTTAAGTACATGCGTTTTTGAACTGCTCGATTCTCATATACTAGGCTAGGATAGGAGAGGCCACTGCCCTTATTGCACTGTGAATAACATACACTATACAAATATCAAAGTAATTGTTGCTTTATATAATGCACTGGTGAGGAGTCAATTAGAATGAAATGCAGTCATCTGGGCTCCACATGAAACTGAATATAGTCTCATGTTGAAGTGTGTACAAAACAAATTGCTATGCCTATATGGAGTGTATCCCTTCTACCAAATCATGTATCCAACTCTGTTTGTTCAGGCATGGTTGGATACAATGAGTTGAGGGTTAAAAGAGAGTTCACGCTACTATAATATTATTAAAGGTTATTAGAGGCAGGATACACATAGCATATACACTACCGTCCAAAAGTTTGGAAGCAACAAGATAAAATCAAATAAAATAAAAGTAAGCCATCTTAATTTTTTTTTATTGATACAGAATTAAAAAAATAGACAAAACACACTTCTACAACAATGAAATTAAATAAGTAATATAAAAATTAAATTAAATTTTAGCTTCATCGAAGTGTCCACCCCTCTCTTTAATTACCTTCTCGCATATTCTAGGCATCCTACTAATTAATTTCATAAAATACTGTTCATCTAACTTCTTCCATTCGCTCTGTAATAGTTGCCACAAATGTTCTGAGCTCGTAGGAGATTGATTTTTCACCCTTCTATCTAATATATTTCATCCCAAACAAGTTCAATGGGAGAAAGGTCAGGTGATTGAGACGGCCACTGCATGATTTTCACATCTTTTTTCTTCCTTAAAAAGTTCTGGTCACAGTTTGGACACGGTTCACAGTTTGGACGAATGTTTCGGGTCGTTATCTTGCTGAAAAACGAACCCAGGACCAATAAAATTCTTAAGGATTTCGCCATACCCAGTGGGTATGGCGAAATCCTTAAGAATTTTCAAATAGCGTTCCTTGTTTAGTTTTTCGGTTATCCTCACAAGACTTCCGAGTTTATTGTTGCCGAAACACCCCCAAACCATGACATTACCACCACCATGTTTGATAGTAGGCACTGTACAAGCTTCTGAAGCTCTCTCTCCTTTAGATCGGCGCACAAAAACACGTCTATTGGACCCGAAAATCTGAAACTTCGATTCGTCACTCCAAAGAACTTTTTTCCATTGGTTTATTGTTCAGTTTTTATGTTCCTTTGCCCATTCTAGTCTGTTTTTCTTATGCCGAATTGTTAGTTTTGGTTTTTTAACTGCAACACAACCTCTTAGCCCCGCAGACAGTAGTCGTCTTTTAACTGTTGTTATTGACACGGGTGTTCCTCGCGTTTCATTCAGAGATGCGGTAATTTGTGGTGCAGTTAAGCTACGATTCCGTTTAGAAAGAACTCTGATGAAGTTATCCTCTTGACTTGTAGTGGATTTGGGCCTACCAGACCTTTTTCTATCTTCATTTTTGCCAGTTTCTTTTTTTCTAGCGAGGGTGTAGTGGACACCTTTACAAGAAATTCCGAGTTTTTTTGCGATTTGGCGTTCACTGTAGCCTTCCTCACGCAGAGTACAAATAGCGCTTCGCTGTTCAAGTGTGATTTGCTTGCGTTTTGCCATTTTCAATAAAAAAAGACGGTCAAGGAAGTAGTCGAAATCTTTTGAATACAGACGATGTTAATATCACAACCTTCGCGTTCTAATGCTCAAGTGTGACTAAATAAGGTCCAAAAAAGATAAAACTACAAAATATTTTCAATAAAACCGCATCAATGCATGAAAGAAAGTCCCCGGCGGTTGAAGTAATAAAACACGTGTTTCGTCAAAATCCAGGAATTTGTTAAAACTCAAGGAATATGCACTAGTAATCCTTTTGTTTTGTGTTAAAAAATCACAAAAGGTCATAAAACTTTATTTTATTGCTATTATTTACCGCAGGGAGTCGGCAATCTTTTGTTTTGTTTGAAATCAGGTGTGCTTCCAAACTTTTGGACGGTAGTGTATATATTGGGTATGGTGAGGTTGTGGGTACTTGACAGGTACATGCCAAGCGGGCGTACCAATCTTCTAAATGAGGCACCTTTGTATGGAGCATTTGGCAAGCTGAATCTCATGGCCGAGGAGACTGATATATATATTTATTTAATTCACTTAGATAACACTAATAATAATATGTTATAGATAGTGCATACAAGAATTATTATAATTGATTAGCCATTGAATTAGGTTTATAACCTGTAAGAATAGTTGTAAGTTTGTTTAATAAATAAATATAAAATAAAATAAACTTTTACCTGTAACTAGTGTAATTAAACATGAACAAGTACGAAAAGCGAAGTAGAATCAAAACTTTCCTGAATTAGATTCATATTTAATTAATTAAATATATGGTTTCACTCATATGTGTATTTCGGGGATGCTCAACCAGTTTTGGTCTCGACAGGAAGCCTTTTTCAAGGAGTAAGTCGTCCAGCCGCGGCGGACAATACGGTGTAACAGTGACAAATATACAAAATTAACTAATTATTATACATTGGTAATTCATTTAATACAGTTTATTTCTTATATGGATGCATTGTGCAGTTTACTGGCTAAAGCTGTGAAGGCAGCTAAGCAAACATGAATGTTAATAAATAGAATAAAAAAAATAGAACCCTCTAAACCAGGGGTGCTCAAACGGTCGATCGCGATCGACCAGTCGATCGCAAGTGCTTTTTGAGTAGTAAAAGTAAAAATTTGTAAATTGCAACTTATGATAGATCAACTGAAAAGAAAGGATCTGAAACATTTTCCGTCTTTGAAAGCAAGGATTCCTCAGTTGAATTATGATACGTATGAGGCTGAATTATCAAATATTTTGGGACAATTCGAAATGCGTTTTTATGATTGCAGTAAATTGGCAAATATAGCATCATTTATGAGTTATCCTTTTTCATGTAAAAACATTGAGGAATTAACCACTGAAGTAGCAAGTCAGTTTAATATGAACTCATGTTCTGTTGAAAATGAGTTGGTGCAGATTATATCAGATATATATCTCAAAGCTACAGCATCTGATACAAATTTCTGGTGTTTTATATCTGAAGATAAATATCCGAATCTAAGGCAAATCGCCCTTCAACTGCGAGTCTGCATTTTCTGAAATGAAGATAATTAAGTCAAAATATCGCAATCGACTAACTGACGATCATATGTCATCATGCTTGCGATTGGGACTCAGTGGTTACGCACCATCTTATGAAAAGTATGCTGAGGACATGCAGTGCCACGCTTCAAGATCCAAAGTCACTCCTTAGTTGAGTTTAACACCATATGTAACTCTTTTGTTTTGTAACAACGAATAAACTCGCAATTTTGAATAACTAGGAGTTTTTTCATTGATATTGTTGAGAAGAACTTAAGTAAACCTAACCCAAACCTTGACTAAGATAATGTAAATTGTGCGGAAAGCTAATATCTATATATGCTACGGTACACCCTACCTAGGTAGGTAGGGTGTATCGTGTATGTACGACAACCCTGCATCACACATACTTGCACCTTTCAAGTCGATCGTAAGTAGTCTAAAAATATTGAGGTAGATCGCCAGCAGTTCAAGTTTGAGCACCCCTGCTCTAAACAAACATGAATGTTAATAAATCTGAATTTACTTTTCAGATCACAGAATCAGATGGGCTCCCACAATGGCTGTGTCACGAGTGTTCAGCATTACTTACAAAATCTGTAAGGTTTAAATGGAAGGTGTTAAGGGCACATAACATACTGCATCAGTATTTATCTAGATGTGCACCGGTAAGTTCTGTATTGTTATGTCAAGGAATACAGTAGTCATTAACTAATGCTGAGTTATATGCTGAGTTGATTGAGACTACTAAGCCAGAGGTTGTGGGTTAGATTCCTACACAGGTCAAAAATTTGTGTGACTCACAAACTCCTTTGTTTCTGTTGTTTGTATTTTTGGCACTAATTCAAAATCCTTTAGGCATATACATTAATTATCTCCACCCAATTATGTAACAGGAAGCAAGCTTATTGCCATTCACTGTATGACTGTATATACATATATATATATATATACACAGTAATCCCCCCTATAACGCGGTAGATTGGTTCTGCGTTATAGGAAAACGCGTTATAAGGGTATTCCCGTATAACGCGTTACGTTTGCTGCTGGGTGTTTAAATCGAATATTAATAAAATACTGTTATGAAAATGTAATAAAATAATTTAAGTTTGTAATAACACAATTGACACACGTGCAAAGGTACGCGAAGCTAATAATGAACTGTACAAATCATTATAAATTTCACAGTACAGAAGTTTGTATGTGAGAAATCCCAGCGTTATATGGGGGAATGCCCGCGTTATATGAGGGAATGCCCGCGTTATATGGGGGAATGCCCGCGTTATATGGGGGAACGCCCGCGTTATATGAGGGAATGCCCGCGTTATATGGGGGAATGCCCGCGTTACATGGGATAATGCCCGCGTTATATGGGGGAATGCCCGCGTTATATGGGGGAATGCCCGCGTTATATGGGGGAATGCCCGCGTTATATGGGGGAATGCCCGTGTTATACGGGGGATTGAAATCGCGTAATATAAAAACGCGTTATAAGGGTACCGCGTTATAGAGGGGATTACTGTATATACTGTCTAATAAATAACAGTCTGATCCCTCCGTCGGCTTTTAGGACACTAAAGGGAAGAAAGGGCTGCCCTTGTTATTAATATTATTATTATTATAAATATTGTCTACTTTCAGTTTCCAATAGATGCTCATGATGAGGAGTTATCAAAATATGCAAGCCCTTACCTCACTCAGACCAACACGCTTTCATGTGATGTGAGTAAAGGAAAAAACGGATTGTGTCAAGTTTTTGAGGTATGTATCGTATGAACATATAAATCTATTTCAACAAGTTTTTATAGGGGACAGATGAACAGATGGGTCACCTGATGGTAAGTAAGTCAAGTCGTAAGTGTGCTGTCCGTATTAATGGTGATGAGGGGCTAAGGGGAGTAAAGAGGAGAGGGGGTGTGAGGGTATGTGAAAGAGGTAAGGGTGAGTTGGGCCTCCGGCACCCTCACTTACTCGGTTACACAACACTAGCAATGATTATGTACCGGTTTTCTGCAAGACGATCTGTATGTTGCATTATTACGTCAAAATGGCTGGACCATATTTTTATATATATAATGCTTCTACGTGTGTATGTAACTGAACTCCTCCTAAACGTCTGGACCGATTTGAATGAGTTTTTTTGTACGCGTTTGGGTGGTGCTCTGGATGGTTTAGATGCACAAATCAGCCCGGCAGATGGCGCTGCAGTCGGTATCTAGGTTATTTATCTATACTGCAACTTCAGGACAATGCCAGTCGGGTCCACTTATTTATTATATTTCCCTTGCCCTAAGTTTGGCCCCGTTGTTTAAAAGTTGCCCCGTTTTTGAAAATATTAGTTTAGTTTTTTTCTGTTTGAATATTTAACTCGAGTCTCTTACTCACTTTTTATACTGATAAGATAACATGTGGGCCTAGCTTCAGCCCGTGTCATGGTAGGCGTGGAATTTGGAATTAATCCCTGCTTTAAAATTTATCCTATGTTTTAAGTTAGACCCCTAGCAATACATCTGTGAAAACTGCATTCAAGTTCATGCAGAAGTTTTTATGTGATGCTTGTACAAGATATGGACAGATAGGTAAAAATTCAAAACACTATTGGTTTGCTAATAAAAACCCTCCATATTGGGTAGAAGTTTTTCTTCAATGTCTATAATTTAAAGACATCAGCCCGTTTCAATATATATATGTATATATTATCAACATTAATAGTTAAAAGAGTTTGAATTAAAATGTATGTTTGTTTAAATTTTCAGCATGAGAAACAATTGACCAATACTGCCTTAGATGACGCTCCACTGCTGGAATTGCCTAAACCGGAGACTGATGTTAAGGAAGAATTGGGTTTCTCTGATTATGAAGATAATATAACATTGGAGGAATTTCGGTAAGAATCTTCTAAACAAATACAATGAAAAATTAATTGAGTTTGTTTGTTATATTTGCACTATTAAACTGCTGTACCAACTTTGGTAATGTTGAAAAAAAAGGCTTAGGGTCTTTAACCGTCGTGATAATTAAACTTAATAGGGAGTCAATATATACATTTAGTGTATTCATATAAAAGAATAATAATTTAAAAAATATGTACTTCCCAGCACCAGTCCGTGCTATAATTATGCTCGTACTCCCCAACCCATCTATACAAGCAAAATCCATTTTCCTTGCCTGTCCATCCTCCCGTTCCTGTCAATATAATTCAAATTTGAAGGCGGCGGTAGCGTGATGGCTGAGGCGTCGGACTTGCGATCAAGTGGTTGCGGGTTCAAACTTAGCTGGGGGGGTTACCAAAAATACTAGTAATGTGTGACCCATGTTACTAGTACTCTTTAAAAAAAAAATCCCCAAAAGTGACTGGATGACGGCAATATGCTTGCCCACTATTACGTACGTTTGACACCTCTACGTACCCCTTCGGGGATGTTGGTGTGAATGTATGAGTGCAAGTATTATTACAAATATAGAAGATTAAAATATATCATAATATGAATTTTGTTTAACCAGGTCTACAGCCAATAAAATGATAGCAGATGACATTGAATCTCTACTGAGAGAAACCACATCTATGGACGTAGCAGAGGTTGAGACGAAGAAGAAAAAGAAAAGTAAGAAGAAAGCTAAAGAGAAGAAGATTAAAACAAGGTATGTGATAGTTATTAATTTTCTGAAAGGGACAACGCTCTACAAAGCCGAAGTTAGCCGAATGTCTCTTTCTAGAGGTCGATGTGCAGTTCTTACCCAGTACTGTATACAAAAATACAGCTTATTACAATTTATCATAATTGACACATTGAAGACGGTCACAATATAATTATTAAAGGTATAAATTATTAAGGGATAGACATAATATTGCCATTTACCGGACACTTTGGATAGTAATAGATGGACACGGGCCCGTTGGGCTAGTGGTTAATGACTCTGACTGCTCAACGAAGGTCGTGGGTTCGATTTCCTCACTTGACAAAAAATTGTGTGATCCACAATCTGTTGTCCCGAGTCTTGATATTCTTTATGTCCGTTTATTGAATGTTTGTAAAGTCAAAGAATGATTCCTAATGCGGGAGTTCTTTTTTTAAATAAAATAAGAATAATAATAATAACTTGACATATCACATGGCCATCTGATCCTAAACTAAGCAGAGCTTGTACTGTGGTAAACCGACTGCTGATAGGCCTGAGGGCGACAGACTGGGCTATCTATCGCCCTAGCATAAGCAGGCCCGAGACGGCGGTACGACGTTTTCCACGCACGCCTGACTAAATATGAGGGGGGGCGGAACCCCCACATACATATTGGGGTCGCCTTGTTTAAAAGGCGGCCAGGTCTGCCGGGGTACACAGGGACTTCCTTTCTAGAGTAGGGTTCACCTGGCCGTAAGACTCGTTAACGGAACACTGTGTGTTTTTAGTCGGTTCAGCACCTTACTCATTAGCCCCGGTAAGGTGATGATGCGTGGGGGTTTCTACACATAAAAAAAGACAGCTGATATACATACTTATATATTTCTAAATACATATATATTATATATAAATTACACCCAGACACAATACAAATGATCGTGCTCATCACACAAATATTTGTCCTGGATGGGAATCGAACCCACGACCTCTGGCTTAGCAGTCAGGGTCGGTAACCACTAGACCAACAGGCCAGAATATTGAAAGAGAAAGTTGAGTTAATGAAGAAGGGATATTGTTTGTATGGATGTATTGATAAGCAATAATTAGCTGTAGGCCTATTACAAGAACTGACTGTAGCTGAGAGCTCCAACAAACCCTCCACCAAAGCCTTTTTAATGAGACAGCAGCCAAACGAGCAGACATTTGACCTCTTAATGATAAGCGACTACCTCTGCTCATGAAACAAACTTTAAATTTGGCCCCTTAATGATAAGCGACTACCTCTGCTCATGAAACAAACTTTAAATTTGACCCCTTAATGATAAGCGACTACCTCTGCTCATGAAACAAACTTTAAATTTGACCCCTTAATGATAAGCGACTACCTCTGCTCATGAAACAAACTTTAAATTTGGCCCCTTAATGATAAGCGACTACCTCTGCTCATGAAACAAACTTTAAATTTGGCCCCTTAATGATAAGCGACTACCTCTGCTCATGAAACAAACTTTAAATTTAAAGATATTTATTTCTAATATATTCCTATAACACTGTATTTCTTTCAGTGAAGATGAAAAACCTGAAAGAGATGTTGGAACGAAAGCATCTATCAGAAAAACAATTACTCTGGACCCGCAGAAGATAAGAGTCATTACTTTAAATCCAGAAGAACAAATAAAGCAGAAAGAGGTGAGACTTTTTTTACCCGACTGCACAAGTAGGAGGGTTATGTTTTACGATGTTATGTTGTATAATTTACTCTTAAGATTGCTAGAGCCATGCTAAGGCACAAATGGGCCGGCTCGACCGGTGCGATACCACGGCCTTACAGGAAACCGGTTGTGAAGCAGCATTTCCCCAAAATTACTGAGGTTTCTGAAGGCCCACCTTCCATTCTCCTCTTTCCAATCTCCACATCCTCCCTCTCTTCTTTCCCCTCCAAGCATCGCCCCGTCCATCATCACCCTCAAAAGCGGGCACTTACCACTCGAGTTGCAGGTGTCCATGGACGGCGGTTGTCACTTACAATCAGGTGACCCGTCTGTTCGTCTGTCCCCCTTTAGGGAGACAGAGAGATAGGGGGAATAAATAATAATATGTTGTACACGAAATATTATATCTATCTGGTAATTAATATTTTTGTCTTCAGACAATTCTGAAGTTTGCAAGTTTAAAACCTTTATTGTATTCTATATTTGTCTACCTATATATATATCCTATACTATTATTACCAATGTGAAATCCACGCCATTAATCGATATGTCTATTACACTAAACGGCTGAAGCTAATCTGATGAAATTTGGTATAGTGATACTTTGAACCCTCGAGAAGGACGTAGGATACTCCAAGCGGGCGAAGTCGCGGGCGGGTATTTTAATATATTTGAAGGACAGTACTTATAATCCGAATGAAAGGTACTCGTATGTCCAATTCTGTACCCCTGACAACGTATTTATAGAAAATCAAGATTGGTTCAGCGGTTTAAGAGTGAAAGCGTAACAAATACTAACTTACTTTCGCTTCAATAATATTAGTAAGGGGTAGGTGTCGCCCGCTAAAAGTTATATTGTCTATTGCTTTTGTAAAATCGAGCCTATATTTAAGGATGTATTGCTGATGGTTAGATCTGTGAAAACTGCATTCAATTCTATGTATTTGTTTTTTTCTATGCGTGTACAAACATACATCTCTAATATTATTTTGATATTGTATATATATTTTTTAAATTATTTTTCTTTAAGATCTGCAATTTTATTATACATATGTAGAGATGAATGGAAAGCTTTGGTGCGCGATTCAGAATATGTAGTTACTGCGTAGTTTGCCTAGTTTACGATAGATGGTGTTAGTCATTTTTTCCAATTTAAACATGATAACTGGTTAATTGATTACAGGAGGAAGCTCGAACCAACCTCAAGTTTCCTTTCCAATGCAATTTGTGCCATAAGGGCTTCAACTTTGAGGCGAAATTAGCTAATCACATGAACAAACATAGTCCTGTAAGTTAATTTGTTTTATTTTTGAAAAATGTTATCTTTTTGTTAATGCAGCTATTTATTTTTTTAAATGACACTATGAGTAATGTCCGGATATCTGGATAAGTCCGCATGTCCATATATTTCTGAATATGGATATAAAATAAGTAGAATATCCGGATCTGTCGAAACATCTTACAATTTCCGGATATCGTGTCTGTAACACCCTGTACATATTTTTTTGTCCTATTTCAGTCCCGAGGTTCATTTGAATGCAAACTGTGTCAGATGTATCTCCCCACCTCGTACAGCTTCAACGTCCACAGTCTGATACACACGAGACGATACGAGTGTGTCGACTGCGGACGGAGAATGATCGATAGATCTTCTATTATAGATCATTATAGGTATGTTATTGTCATAAATACATTTATAGAAATAAATAAAAGGGATGTGTTGCAAACATAAAAATAACAGTTCTTTTTTCTTTTTCTTATTAATAAATAGTAGATTTTTTGTGTGAGTTTGTTCCGGCTAATCTCCGGATAGATTGGATCAATTTTTCCTGGACTTTCAATTTCATGTGGTTGATATTTTATATATTATGTTTCTGCGCTAAATATATGAAAATACACGAAATATTAGAATGCCGCCCGGGCTAAAATAGACGCTCACGCTTGTATCACCTAAGCGGTAAAGGTGTATTTAACATGTAAATTTAGAAAATTAGAATTTGGTCCCAACTAACGTAATAGTGGACAAGCCTGTTGCCGTCAACCGGGCACTGTGTGACTGTATACATACTGTCTGATAGAAAACAGTACGATCCAATCTTATGCCAGTGATCTATTATTTTTTTTCGTGTATAAACCCCCACGGGTCATCACCTCACCCGACCTGACGGTGAAGTGGTATGTCGAACTATAATCTCACAAGTTGTAATGACATAGTGTTATGTATAAGTAGTGTTCAGAATATTTTAAAAGTATATTTTTCAACTTTTTTTCCACAGAACACAACATGAAGGCCTTTTGACATTGTTCACTTGCAATTTGTGTGGGAAGGTATCTAAGTAAGTAATCATTGTAACTGAGACCGCTGTTATTTACTTTGTTTTTTTTTTATAATATAGGGGGACAGACACAGACGGGTCATCTGATGGTAAAAAATAACTCTGGAAGTGTGCTGAGGGGAAGGGGATGAGGAGAGGGGGAGTTGGATCTCCGGAAACCTCACTAATTTCTTCTTAATGCGCCAGTTTTCTGTGTGGCCCTGGCAATGCCCAGGCAACCGATCCTGTTGGCCCATTCTTGCCTAAGCATTGGCTCTACAGCGATGAAGATCTGTGGGGCGCATTTGTGACTCTTGAGTTGCAGTTATACATACGTAACCCCTCTACTTATTGGTAATGCTTTACTGCGTTGTAGTACAGTATATATATACAAGCTTTTAATTAGTTTCACCTGTCAAGATGCCTGTCTGTCTGTCTGTAATCAAATCTTGCTCGTTAAATATGATCCTATTCCCCGACGACAAAAAGTCGTCCATTTTGATGTATTTATAAAATATACACGCAGGAAAGCGAAGCCGGGGCAACAACTAGTCATTATATAAATGTGCATACGTTTACTAGTTTTCCCTTGAAGGTGTTAACATTGCCCCGCTTCTCAAGGCCGCAGCGTAATGTTTTATGGCGTGTAATATTTCTCAATAAATACTCCATGCAATAACAAAAAGAAATCATTCGAATCCGACTAATAGTGACAAATATTTAGTTTTAAACAAACAAATGAGAAACTCGCTAGTTTTATTATATAAATATACATTTTTATGTTGTTTGTCAGCAATAACAAGACCCACAGAGGACATATGAGGAATCACCATGGTGCTGACAGACCGAAGTGTGACCAGTGCGGGAAGACATTTGTCAATAAAGATTCTTTAGCTGAGCATCTGCAGTAAGTATACTATATATAAATATATATAATATTTGTAGGAGAGCCATGCTTAGACTGGATTGGGACATTTTACTGTACTTTAGACCTACTTATGTTCTTCATTTTAACTTGCAAAGTGGGTGGGTGGGTGTTTAATACCTTCCTACCACCTCTGCCTACTATATTTAGATACTGGCGTGAGCGTATGTATTTAAATATGTATTTTTTACTATTAACTGATGTTAGAAGGATTAATTTATTGTAAAATAGGGTTCCAGATTGCCCGGTGCTAAGGATTTAAAAATATACTCATCTAGAGTTGGTCCGTTTCTTTAAGAAATTTACACTAACATTTTTTACCTCCGTTGTTTTTGCAAGTGTGTTTTGAAAAATATGAATATCGGATCCATTTGTGTTTCTTATGTAAACTTAATCATCCTCATATGTTTTAATTTGTATGTCATAACATCTTCATGTTCAATTATTATTGTGTATTATAAGCAATATCCTCTTTCTTATTCCTGAGGGGAGAGGGTCCTCTGCGATCCTCTCTTGCCTGTCAATGTACTCACAATTTCCCCTCATAAGTTCTTAGATGTCAACAATACTCTTGCTTTTTATTAATATTACTAAATTATAATCATCAAAATGTGGGCGTTATTTACGCCTCTGTGTGCCCCGTTAGAGATAGAGGCGTTAGTGTTTGTTTGTACGTTAGTATGTATACACCCTCCATACCCTTTTCCCAATAATTTAAATTACATAGCTTTTAAATTTTTCAGGATACATCAGGGTATTAAAAATTACGAATGTTCAATTTGTGGCAAGCGGTTCAGGACTCGTACCCAGATCAAACACCACCAATTGAAGCATACAGACGTTAAGGAATTCTATTGCGTTGAGTGTGACGTCAGGTGAGTCATATTTATTATTCGTATGAATTTAATCCGGTTACTTCGGAGTACGTCTTCTTCCGGATATCCAGATACTGTATTTGATTTGTGGCACTTACTAGGCGACAAAGAAAATAAAGAATTATTTTCTATGTCGCCTGGTGGTTCAGAGTATCTTGCTCGCCTAGAAGGTAGAGCCATGCTTAGGCACGAATGGGCCGGCTCGACCGATGCGATACGACGGCCTCACAGAAAACCGGTTGTGTAGTTACGCTTGCGTTGCATTTCCCGGAAATGAGTGAGTCCCAACGCCTTTCCTCTCCCCTCATCCCCCCTCTCCTCTTTCCCATTTACAAATCCCCCCTCTCTTTTTCCCCTATCCCATCCATCACTTACCATCAGGTGACCCGTCTGTTCGTCTATCCCCCTATAGAATAAAAAAAAGGAGAAGAGTCACTATGGTAGGCTTATATAAAAAAAAGGGGTACTGCCAATGATGGCGTATGTGTCGGATCGTTCGGCACCCTTTGTCATGCTAGTGAACGAGTGGCTTTAATCAGGACTGGTCGTCTCTGAACTGCTATTGCTTAGCATTTAGTATTAATTATCACAAAACAGTATTTCAGAATGATGTAATGCATTGTCCTCGCACTTTTATTAAAAGAGTTTCTTTGCCTGTTCTTCTCCATAGGATCTACGTATTGGAACAGGAAGCTAGCTAACTAACTAACTAACTACTCCTCTCTTGACAATTCAAAAATACATATGATTGGTTCAATTGAACTACATGATTTTGATTTGATTTGATTTTAAGTAGTTTTAATGTATGTAAGTTGCTTGACTATTGGTACTTTGATTTTCATGTCTTAAAATAATAATATATAATTTATTCTCTCACTACAATATACAGTTTATTTAGTATAGTACATAATTCAGATAAGTATATACTGTAGGAGACTGGTGCCTAGGATAGGCTAGGCCTGTGATTCAGGACACCAGGTTCCAACTCCTTAACATTTATATATCCTAAGTAGTAAGGAGTTACATCCATAAACTTTGTATAAATACATTAAATATTTTTTTTTAAGTAAAAGGTAATATCATATAATATCTAAGTCTGTGTGTATGCGTGTGTTTGTATATGTAGTATATAATATAATAAAGCATATGTGTTATTAATAATAATATATTTATTTTCATAAAATGTGGTACAAAAGGCTGACAGATTTAACATGAACAATGCTTGGTGGCTTCAACGGCTTGTTATTTGCACAGGAAAAACATAAGCGAAGTGACACAATGAAAGTGTACAGCTAACACAATGCATTCCTAACATCGAATTTTCTTAGGAACTCGTTAATGGAGTTAAAATTCTGTTCAACTAATCAGTTTTTTTAAATTTATGGTATGGTAAGGTAATATTTTCTGGTAATGCGTTGTGAAAAAGTGGTGACATATACACACTGTTTGCTCTGAACATCTCCAAATGTGGTACGTTTTTAAATAGGTTTGATTTGTTTTATCTCAAAGAATCTGAGGTTGCTCTTAACGAGTATTATTTGGATTTACAGTTATATCAATTTTGATTTACTCGTTTACAGATTTAAATCTGCGCACAATCTCCGTCAACATTTACTAAAAAGCTTAAAACACAAAGACAAAGGCAGTTTGATGTAAGTATGTATGTTATGTTAATGATAGCAATTTAGATAATATACGTTGTTTTTTTAAACTTAATTGCCGTATTTGTGACGCTTTAACTGTAAGATTACTTTGAAATAAATTGAGATTTGGTAGCTTATTAGATATACAATGGAAAGTCATGATCAAAAAAGGAGGAGGTTCTCAATTCGATTGTATTTTGTTTGTTTGTTACTTCGGAGCTTTCGACTGAGTGAACCGATTTTGATGATTTTGGTGTCCATTTTAATTTGGTCTAGTTCTTACAATGGCATCCATGAGAAAAACATATGTCTTAAATTTTGTGATAGACGCATTGAAGTCGGTTGTCTACTTTTTAAACTGATGTATTTTTAGGCTCAAACTGCTGGATATACATACACACATACGCTCACGCCTACATCCCCTAAAGGGTAGGCAGAGGTGTTTTAAACCCTCACATTTTGCTAATTAGAATGTGGTCCCAGTAACTAACTATCACAACTGGGCACATTATGGCTGTATACATACTGTCTGATAGAGAACAGTCCTATCTCTTTGCAGAATTTTTATGACACCACCGGGGGTGATGGGGTGGCCCTATTCTACTCCACCGTGAACCACAGGGCTACTGTACTTATTTTTTATTACGTTAGTATGACCAAATTGTAATTAGCAAAATATGGGTGTTTAATACACCTCTGCGTATAACTTAGGGGATACAGACGTGAGGTATGTGTATGTTTTGTATTTTTTATGTATATTTTCTTAATAATTGAGATAAAATAAAAAATAAATATCCGGTCATGTCTTAATTTATCCGGATACTTTTTGTTATGTTATATAACTGCGAGTATACGGAGGTGGCGTGTTGCAGCCACGGTTGTGCGGCGTGCGACAAGCGCTTCGCTTCGGCCACAGCGCTGTCGGCGCACGTGCTGGTGCAGCACGAGGGAGTGCGTGCGCACGCGTGCGGCACTTGCGGCGCGGCGCTGGCGTCGGCCGCGTCGCTCGCCAAGCACCAGCGCACCGTGCACGCTGGTCGCCGCGCGCCGCCGCGACACGTCTGTCACACTTGCGGACGCGCCTTCCGGGTACGTAATCCCACCATACATTCACACACATCTAAAACTGACTATAATTATGTTCATTTATTTATAAGACAATACCCGTACTAGGATTAATTCCAGTGTCGCGGGGAACTTTACAAACATTCAAACAACGGACACAAAGAACACCCAAACTCAGAACAACAATTTGAGGATTACATAAAGGTGGATTACGAATTGACCACTTAAACCGCTATGCCATCCGTGCAGCCATTCACGTTAGGCCATACCAACATACTTAAGGCACGCTGTCCGGATATCCGGCAGAATATGAAATTTACAACTTCCATTTTTTATATATCATAGAGGGGCAGACGAACAGACTGGTCACCTGATGGTAAGTGACGCCTTTTATGGATAATGTATTTATTGAGGGTATGCAGGGAGGGGATGAGGAGATGGAAAAAGGGGCGGGAGTTCAGGGGAGAAGAATGAGAGGAGGGGAGTTGGCCCTCCGAAAACCTCACTAATTTCGGGGAAATGCAACGCAAATGTTGCTTCACAACCGGTTTTCTGTGGGGCGGTGGTTAAGCATGGCTCTTCCACGTAAAATGCGAAATGTAATGAGAAGAGTTGCGTTAAAACTCTGGTTACCTCACTTCACACTTACTCGGCAAAATTTACTTCATTCTAAGCATGTCGCGTACACGTTATTATCATATCTTCCCCGTCTTTCTTCAGGGTAAGAGCGTGTTAACGAACCACGTCCGCACCCACACTGGCGAGAAACCCTTCGAGTGTACTTCGTGTGGGCGTAAGTTCTCGCAACTCACTGCCATGCGCACGCACGTCAAACTCGTACATCTTAAGATGAGGCGGCAACCCAAGGTGAGTGTAGTGTCAAACTTGGTAATGAGCGAAGGTGAGTTTAGTATAGACGAAATGTTAGCCAAAGGTGAGTATAGTGTAGAACTTAACATTGCCAGAGGGTGAGTATATTATAGAACTTTATATCACAGTGAGGTAAGTTATGTGGAGTTGGTTTACAGTCTACAAGGTAAGTATATTGCATATTTCTTATATCAATCTGAATGTAATGCAGATCTGAAAACCGGAGGTGAGTGTAGTGTAGACGAAATGTTAGCACAGGGAGAGTGTAATGTAGAACTTAATATTGCCAGAGGGTGAATTTAGAGTTGATGTAATTTTACGACGGTGAGTGTAGTCTAGAACTTGGTATTACTATGAGGTATATTGGTTATATGGAGTAGGTTTACAGTCTACAAGGTTAAGCATAGTACATATCTATTAAGCCAATCTAAATGTAATCTACATCTGAAAACTGGAGGTGAGTGTAGTGTAGGTTTAATTAATATTAGTGTAGTGTACACCAAGTATTAAAATATGTAATAATTAACGGTATTAATACATTTGCAGGTAAAACCCGAATTGCCTACCGAACAATTACCGTCCGCACCAAAGCTAGAAGTCTTCAAGCCGGAGACACCTTTAGAACCTTGGAGACAGCCCTGCGATGTCTACTTCCAAGTTACCGTTCCAAAGGCGTATAGCTAGGGCTGTCACTAATTTCTATTTAAAAAAAAAAGTAATTTTAACTTAATATTACAAAATGAATCGACCAAAAAAAAAAAACAATTTAAATGAAAACGTTTTATGTTGAAGCATTGACCATTTTTAAATTATCTTAAAATGAAGTTTAACCCCCTTGAGTAACCAACAATTGTGTAGTCATATTTTAGGGTTGGGTTCGTGATTTTTAATACAATTGTTCCAACTGCCAATAGATTTTTATATAAAGCTTATGTTTCATAAAAGAGAGCACTCACATCAATAACAGAAAAAAAAAACAATCAAAAACATAGTATGTTGTTTAGATATGTGCATTTTTGGTAGTATACAAAATTCTGCCTTTTTTAAGCTAAATCAACTGTTTGCCGGTTGCCTGATGAATGCAATAGAGTTGCGTTGTTACGTAACTGGTACTAAATTTTGGTTAGCTAAAAGTAGACTTCTGCCTACTTCGGGGATAAAGGTGTGAACTTCTAAAATTTGACCACATCTTTCTGTAACACCTGCATATGTAGGACTGAAATAGTGTTTCGTATATCTCTACTTTATAGATTAGATATCAAATGATCTGATATGATTGTTGGTTTACGTGATAGTAGATAACTTGTGATTGTATAAGTTGTGTGTAATTAATAAATATTTTTATGTATTATGGTCTTTTTTTTAACAACTACCCTCCTGAATATTCTGTCTCTCTTGGTGATGTCATGAAACTCTTTTGACCATTGACCTTGGTTTTTTTTTTATAATATAGGTGGACTGACGAACAGACGAGACGAGACGAACACCTGATCTTAAATGACACCCATGACGTGTTACCAAGAGATAATGGATCTTGGTAATGTTAACTCTTGGTAATTTTCAATTTTTCTCTGGTCACTTGACTTTCAAATTATCAAAATTCGACTATAGTCCAATTAATTATTCACAATTTAATTGTGTCAAAAAAAAAAAATACAGTTGTAGGAACAGCGTTGAGCCTTCACCGTTAAAGCCAAGTCTAACTTGACTTTTACAGCCGAAGCTAAAGTTAAAGTTAGCAAGATTAGAAATAATTGATTATCTTCAAACGGATGAACACAAAATTACTTAGTCATACTGTTAACCAGAAAAAAGTAATGTTCATAGTAATAGAAAAAAAAGTTGAACGCAATCATAAGCTATCAGTACCTAATCATTAAATATAACAATCTTCTTACAACCGTGTGGGTAGTTTAACAAAACAAAATAATATTTTTATCCATGTATTACCTAATAAATATGTATTCAATTCAATAAGAAATTATGCCATTTACCTATTCCAACGTAATAATTCTTAATATATTTTATTTACATATTAATATAAATAATATTTATTATCAGATCGCTTTGGACTATCAAACAATGGCAGACACCAACAAAAGCGAATATAAAAATTGAGAACTCTTGCACTTTTTAGCACACATTATATATGTTTACAGCTTATATAACTATGTAGGTTATGTATTCAATATTTGTTGTAATATTTTATAATTTTATTATATTTTATCGATATTGTGTTAATATGATTGATACACCTGCCACACGCGTCTCCGCATCGCCCAAAGGTTGACTGTTAGAGAAGGCCTAAGCCCTAACAGGTCATTATCGGAATGCTATTATTACCTAATGCACATAGTTAGTTTATAATTCAGAATAATGTATTACGTTGTCCATGTATTTTATTAACACTTTTAGGGAGTTTTCAAAATCCCCTGAAATGTCGTTCATTAGTTTATCCACTTTTTTTGTTGATTTTTAGATGTTTTTAACTTTTTTTTTTATAATGGGCAAACGAGCAGCCAGGTCACCTGATGTTTTGTTTTATTTTCGCTGACATTGTTTTGCGTGAATACCGTTCAATATTGTGTAATATTACTAAAATCTGGAAACCCGACGAAGGTATAAAAGGTATTGCTCCATTTACACACACTTTCCTTTATATTTCAGCAGTAAACATTTTATTTAAATCATGCACAGAAAACCGCAAGCACTTTCATAAACTATTCGCAAGTTTGTTTGATAGTCCACTGCAAGCTTTTTAAAATCGCGAGGCCTATGTTGTACAGAATCAACATTTTTCATTACACCCACAAAAAATACCAAACCCCTACCTAGTTCGACTGACAACTCTAGTCCAAACGATTTTATATTTTCTTAATTCTAATTACTGACCCCAAATAGATAACATTTAAAGTATGGCAACACTCGATTTCATATAAATTATCATCGTTCCTATATACAAGACGGCAAAACGTTTATTACATTTTGGTTTAGATTAAAACTCCAACGCATGCTATTTGGATCTAAAAAAAAATGTGACAAACATTTGGCAGACTTAGTTCTAAAAAATCAAATTAATATGATTTATAAATTTCACACAGGTACTTACTTTAAACAATAAATTAGATAAAACTCAAACATAATTTCGTTTAAATTTTGAATAAATTAATAACGTATTTAACGAAATTATATAACAACAACGAAAGTAAGGAAATAAACGGGAAATTCAAATAAAAAATAATAACACAGAAAGGTTTGAATAGTAATTGCAATTAATGCTGAATCGAACGAGTTCCAAAAGCGATCTGCGAAAGCAGAAAAACTCTAGAAAAGAATATTACTGTCTGAATTTCCTGTCCCATGTTATAACATTACTTTCCCCCTTTTTCATCCAACAGCCAAATCGTAATGTTACCATACTAGCCATAAATCTAATATAAAAGAAACATTTATTTGAAAAATATTTAGATTGAAGAAACTATTAACACCCCATACCCGCCCTTTACAACTATTATAATTATGAGCAATGATGTCATAAGTAAAAATGGCATACTAAAACTGGGCTACCTGGCCTAGTTGATTCCTCCCTTAAATATCATGTTTACCAATAAGCAAAACATTTTGGTCTCAAGCCATTTGACATCTCTTAATTTAAATATTACGCATAAATACCTATAGCATCATTGATCTGAAGAAAGGTTTGACTAAACTAGTATATAATGCTTTAAAGTTTGAGGCATTATTTTAAAGACATTAATTTTCAATAATATTTTTAGGCTTTTCGTGACGTTAATGAAAGGATATGACGCGAAGTCTCTATAAAATTATGAGATCATCGATGTACCGATAAATTAATATGATTGATGAATTATACCAATTTTACTATTGCGCTGTGTGCTACAGCCATAAATAGGTATCAAGATCAAAATTATATATAATAATGTAGTTTGATCGTTTTAATAATGTTACATATTATTTTTTTGTAAATCTAAGTATGGAAATAACAGTTGAGTAAATAACTCCGAATAATGCCATTATAAGTAGCATCTTATAAAAGATTTTGTTTTTATAGGTACTTTTTAGGGTTTTACAGTAGGTACTTTATTGATACTTATGTCATCAATCATCATACACAGTTTAGAATAATTTCTTTTACGCGTGTAAGATCAAATTCAATAATTTGTCAGAAAAACTTTAAAGTCCAAATAGCTCAAAAATCACAGCAAAAATTGAAATTAAGTCCAAAAGTCCCCCTTCCCAAAACAAATATTAGAATCGAGACACTAAAACAAAATATTTGCACATATCTATAACGGTATGTTACACGAAACTCACTATCAAAAACGACTTTTACTCCGAATCACTTTCGGTTTCACCTGATTCCGAGTCAGAACTCGATACAGGCTCACATTTTATGAATTCTATCTCCTCTCTCGTTTTTCGCGGTCTCCCTCTCTTCTTTAACGGCGCAACTTCTGTTTTATCTTCTTTCTTTCCCATTACAGTTTTAACCATCTGCGAAATCCTTTTTAGATGTTGCTGTTCATGTCTCTGTATATGATTGTTTAAATATTTCTTTAGTTTGAACTTTTTGCCGCACTGTTCACACTCATGCGGGTAGTTGGTTTCGTCCATCTCTAAATGCACAGCATTGTTATGGCGCCTCAAATAATGAGCATGAGCAAACTCTTTGTCACACTTTTCGCAGCGAATTTTTGGCTTTGTTGGATGAACAATCTTTTTGTGCTTCTTCAAGCGAACGGCGGAATGGAAAATTTTGTCGCAAATTTCACATTTCACCTTGGAATCTAAAGAAGAATGCACCTGCATATGTTCTTTGAGATATTGATCGTTTTTAAACTCTTTTAGACATTCAGGACATTGGACTTTAGATTCCAATGGCGGATGAATATTCAGAACGTGTCTTTTCATGTGATGTCTAGACTTGAAAGTTTGATCACAAAACACGCAAGGGTGCCTTTCTACAGGAGTATGTTGAAAGTGCAAATGCCTGTTTAAATTCAGCATGTTTTTATACAGCTTTTGGCAGATATGACATTTGTATTTTTCTTTATCGTTCCTGTGACATGCGTCAATGTGGTACTTGAGCTTATATGGCACAGAAAATTCTTTACCACACTCATTACATTTGATTTCTGGGAGAGTGTTTGGGTGGATCCGCTTGACGTGCATATGCAAAGCTCTCCGGGTACGAAACTCCTGCAAACAGAACTGGCAGTAACATTTCTCCATTTCAGAATAATGCTTGTTCATTCTGTGCATGTACAGATAATGTTTATTTTTGAACGTTTTATCACAAATATCACATAAAACAGCAGACTCTTCAGAAGAATGCACTCTTGTTGTATGCAGATAGAGATTTTGGTAATTTTTAAATTCTTTATTGCATTTATTGCAGATGTATCGCTTGATTCTCTTAGGGAACATAACCGGTTTCCACGTAGTGAGCACTGACTCGTACATCTGTCGTTGTTCCTCAGTGAGGACTTCACTGTTGACACTTATGAACTTCATCACCGGCTGAGGCGGTTTTTCTTCTTTCACTTCCGTCATTTTGATCTGGAAATAAATAACAAACTGTTAGATTAAATGCTTTAATTGCTTTTGACTTTGATCGGTCAGTATTCCACATTCCGTATAGTGATGGACTTACGAACATTCAAACAACGGACATTAAACCCATCCTAACATGCGACAACTATTTTTTATCCGATATGTAAATCAAAACCACAATTCTCGGGGCATCGTTGTAGGCAAAACAACGCCGCCGTGCCGAGAGTTTCTTTACGTGTTGGTGACCAGTTTCGACCGCATACACTAACGCTAATATCCAAGAAAGGGTACTCAAGAGGCGTATTACAAAAGGGGGCCCCGTATCTAACAAGGGGCAAGGCAAGCTATCACCTTCACTTAATATATACTTTTCGATAGATTACATACCAATCCCTGAGTCGCTTTTAACTCACCTCTGAGAAAAGATGGGTTTGCCCTATTCTACTATACTGAGAACCACATACTAATAGCACATAATATAATTGTTCCAAATTGTGGATAATATTACTATTTCTGGGCTAATATTGCAAATAATATTAATGGTAAAGCATTACTAATGTTTAAAAACATTATCAACATAAGTCTACCTCCTGCACAAAAGTGATTGGCCTGGCGGTCCAGCAGTTACTGATCCCGAATGAGCCAGAATATGTAGGCCTGTTTCCCACAAGGGAAAAATGGTTATGTCATGAACATGTCTTGATTCCCACAAGGGAAAAATGGTTATGTCATGAACATGATCGTTTCGAGGGTTCCGTACCCTAAAAGGAAAAAACGATCATGTTCATGACATAACCAACCAACTCAAAAATCACTTTGTTTGCCGTCTGTCTGTCTGTCAAGACAATTGTTCTCAGGTATCAAGCTGAAATTCATATAAAATACTCAGGTCTACTGTCCCTTGGAACTTTGAAGAAATCAAGCTTCTAAGCCAACGCAATCAAAGGATAAAGCAGTTTATGCTGCAAATTTTCGACACACGGAAGGGAATCAGGGAATCAAAACCTACAGGATGCTTCCTGTGAACTCAGAATCTTGAAATTGGTAAGAAGCAACGTCTTATAGCACAGATAAGAGAAAAATTGTGAAAAGCATACATTTTTAAGTTACATCATGTAATAAAAATATTTTTAATAATTTTAAACTTACTACCACTTTCCGCATGAATGCGTAGAAGTATTAAATTGAAATCCATATCAAATATCCAATCCAATATAAATAGTCTATAATACCTTTAAGCTGTAATAAAATCAAACTTCTTTGTCAACGCAATCAAAAGAAACAGCAATGTAAGCCACATATTTTGAAACTCGCAACTACCCGCAAGGGAATCAAAACCTTAAGGATACTTCCAGTCGACCTAGAATCTTGAAATTGGGCGTGAAGCAACATAAATATGGCACACATAAAGGAAAAATTTAGAAAACCCTAAATTTATAGTTACCTCACATTTTCTTTTTAATCATTATAAACTTATTACTCTTTTCCTCATGAACGCGTAAAGGTATCAAATTGAAATATTGTAGTTCTTATATTATTATTGTTATGGATTTCATTTAGCAATAAACATACCATAACTTTTATATATACCTACAGGTTTAGGAACCCTCGGTGCGCGAGTCCGACTCGCACTTGGCCGGTTTTTATGTTTGTTTTTCGTTGGTCTGAGATTTGCGTGTTAATTTACAATATGTAAGGTTTCCGCCGCTCATGGACACCCAAGAGTCGTAAGTGCACTGCTTACCATTGAGGATGATGAGGGGGGGGGGGGGGGGGGGGTTGCCATATACTTGATTTATCATTTATTCCGCATTCAACAACAAGTGGAGTCTAAGAGTGGTGACCCACACTATGGCGGCCTGGTGAGGTGCTTTTTCCCGCCCCGCTAAAACACCCGGGAGCGAAGGGGGAAGGAAACACGATTTGTAAACTTGATTATTTTTGACTCTCGCAAATAAAACAAAAGATATTTAATTTTTTGTTGGAGGCTGGGTAAATCCATTTTTGAAATATGCAATATTGTACTGCCAAAATTTCTTCTTAGTTACAGATATTTTGTAATTCACAATTTGTTACGATTTCAATACATTTACTTTTCAACCTATTTATAGAAAGTTATACTCAATATAATATAAGTACCTACATGCTCTAAATAAAATTAATCATTAAATGGCAACTCTTCTAGAGTATCCCTGCCATTTAATGATTAATTTTACTTTTAGCATGTAGGTACTTATATTATATTGAGTATATTCACAAAGGAAATCTCCTACAAACTGAAGGTTGTTATGAACCGCTTTCTTCACCATATTGTCGATGTTGACTGGCTTGAGAAAATCTCCAACCTAGATCTGTGCGAACGCTGCGGAAGACTCCGATCGATCAGGTGATTCATAATGCCCCCCGTATAGCTTAGGACCACTGCTGCCCCCACTAGGGGTGGTACCTCCCCATTGGGAATCTATGGTCTAGTGGTTAGTAATTCTGACTGAGATACAAGAGGTTGTGGATTCAATTCCTACCCAATAAATTGTGTAATGAAAATGATCAATGGGTGTAATTTATCTATAATATATATGTATTTAGTGATATTTAAGTATGTATTTCAGCAGTCTGGTTACCACAGTAAAAGATCTGCTTTGTTTGGGATCAGACATCTGTGTCTGAGATGAGTGAAGTTATTAGACATTTTGTCAATTTTATTATGTAGGATTATATACACAAACTATAATTACTTTCTATTTAAAATATGTAGGTATTTAAAAATGGGTAGTTCCATCTTTATAATAGAAAAACAATCATTCTAAGATCTCTAATAAACAATACATTATGTTTTCTCAAAATTACTGTAAGCACTGATAACCCTCATTCTGCCAAATGTTATCAAGAGACATATTTGTTTACTGTGAGGTGTTATACTCATAGCTTTAATAATAATTAATGATCATTTTAAACAAAAACACAATATCAAATCGCACTATACTTTAATTATTGACATATATGTATTACGATACAGTTTTACTTACATTTTAATTAGAAACGGTGTATAATCTAGCACCAACACGTCACAACTTTATCAATGTCTCAGTTCACAAAAGAATTTAATACTAAAGTCATAAAATGGCTTTCTGCCTCCAGGCATATTAATTCAACACGGCGATTTGCCGTATTTTCACTATTTAAAAACCTAAGTATTGCACATATAAGCACAAGAAGTGTTTTAAGGTCAGTTTTATACGGAAATACAACAAATATTCTTATTTTTACACCGAATCGGTGATAAAATTATTTAGAATCTGACATTTAGTTTCTACAATACGTCAAACGATAATCTTGCAATGCGGGACACGGAAACGTTCCGATACAGGCAAAAACAATATTTTTAATTACTTTTCAACATATTAAAAAAATCAAACAAAGCATCGAATTGGGTATAATTTTACATTATTAACTCATATATTTTATTTTATTAACATCAGAAATAAATATATGTAGTATTCAAAAAAGACACTTGATGGCGCTTTTCTCAATTTCTATTTAAACTTTCCCATTTCCCACGAGTCGTTGTAACATAATTTTCTTTTACAGATATAATAGAAATTTTAAAAGGAATTAATCTCGCCGATTTCTGTGTTCTAAGTTCATTCTAATTTTATTAAATATATTACATATTTAGCTCTGTAAATCACCCCACGTGCCTAGAACTACTGCAGACGAGTTGTTCTTAAAATAGTGCATTGGTCGTGATACGTTCGTTTAGATTGGTGGTTTATAAAGTGAAGTGAAAACATTAAAAATGCGAGAAATAGTGCATTTGCAGGCGGGGCAGTGCGGCAACCAGATCGGTTCTAAGGCTAGTAAACAAAATAGTTTTCATTATCCTATTTTTAAATGAATTTCAAATGGAAAATAAGAAATCTATTTCTGTATTGTATTCAGACTGTAAATGTAGATGTTCAGTAACGGTTGTTGTGCGGTAACTATGTATGTTAAGAGATGATATTTCCCGTTGATTGGTCTGCAATGTATAATTACTTTTTTGTGATAGTAATTTTCTAGATGCTAATCAAAGGCCAAAGCTAATTTATATACGTAAGAAAAACTGCTTCAGTTTTTTTAACCTTTTAATTTGCAGCTAGTAAAGAAAACTTCTATTTTCACACATAATACATTATCGTGTTGCTTTTTTAACAATATTGAAAAATAAATGAGTATTTATCGGTGTGAGTAAGTAAATTAATTATAAGACTTTAATAAATATGATTACAGTACCGAATTCAGGGCAAATAATGTTTAACAAAACTGCTAAAAGCTGCCGTTAAACGGAATATGATCAATTTTTATAAATATTTTTATTTTTTATTAAAAGTAAGAAGAACCAAATAAACACAAGACTACGCTTGTGTTTCATATTCTAATGACACATATTTAAACTCTAAAATACTGTGACTTTTAAAGAAAGTAAATAACCTAATTACCCTTTCAATCGAGTACGTCATGCCTCAGGGGAGTATCTTAGGTCCACAGCTATGTTCGGTATTTATTTAATGACCCCTGTGACCTCAAATTCGAAAACACAAAAGCATTACCTTTCCTAATTCGTGCCCGATACTCCAACTAATTGCCCAAAATGGCTTCGACACTGTCTCAAACTGGCGGTTTTCTCACAACCTAACCCTCACCCCATCTAAGAGTAAATTTCTATCTTTCTCTATTAACACAATATACCTTTGGCCTTCACAGCTCACTCTTGTTCATCTCATCATATATCCTTTTGTCAATGTTTAACTTCAACGGCAGTCAAGCAAATAATCAAAATATCGCATTAACACACTGTCAGGGTAAAAGCTTATATACAGTTTAAAAACCTTACGACACATTACCAACCCATTCTCATCCGAAATGTACCTGTACTATGAACTGTATCTCCTGTTGGGTCCCTACCCCACAAGAGGTACAGTATCAGGGGTATCTAAGACCATTCTGAAGCCACTGGAAATAGCTCACCGAGCTATATTTAAACTTGCAACATTCCGAACAATATTATTTCCTACAACCGAACTATATAAAGCGTGCAACTTTCATAATATAAGGCAGTTATTTATCTTGTACTTAACCGAATAACAACATCGTCGAACCCCTTTTAAATTACCAAACGCCGCAAGGACAGAATCTGTAAAATAATTTACAAACAAATAAAAACATGTGGAGGGGGAGGCGGTTGTTCCTTGCCATCAGATGACCCGTCTGTTCGTCTGTCTCCCAATATCATAAATAAATATATAGTATATTATTATTAATTGTTTATGGACTCTCTCCCGTGTGTATATTTAACGCTGAGATTCCGCCAATGTCAATTAATTCGAGAGAAAAAACCTTATACAAAAATATGATCGCCATGTTGGTCAACCTTAAAAAAAAAAACAAAAAAATATATACAACTAAATCTGCCCACTTTTGTTTTTTAACTCCGATGAAGTGTGAAAATATGATAGTTTACTACATGGCCCAATTCAAGTATATATGTTCCAAGTTTGTTTAATTAGTTCAAATGTTGGATTCTACAACTTTAATACCGGTGGAATCCAGACTTCCAGACTTACTCCTGATTTTAATTTATGTTGTTCAGTTTTGGGAGATAATATCTGACGAGCATGGCATCGACCAGACTGGCTACTATCGTGGAGACAGTGACCTTCAACTTGAGAGGATCCAGGTCTACTACAATGAAGCTGCTGATGGTATGTATCAATTGAAGCTTATTTAAATCCAGCTTTTGCTCAATACGCTCAATTTATGCTGAAATACGGTAAAATGGTGTCTCTATTTAAAGTTAGACCTGTAAAAAACTGCACTGAACAGACTACAATTCTGATACCTGTTCTTTTAGCTTTTGTTGCTGTAATTAACGACCCATTTTAGTTTTTGTTCGATATCTATAATTTACAGTCATAGGCCTATTAGATTTTTATTATATGTATAAACATTTTTTTTTTGTTAAAAACTGTAAACTGTCACGTTATTTTGCTTAACCCAAAGCGTCATAAATTTTTTTCACATGGACCTGTTGCTCTAATGACATCAGATTTTTTTACCTTCTCTCAAGCCACATGGCGGATGATTCCTACATTGGATAAGCTATAAAAACATCTTACTATTTAACAACTGCTATACTTGGTACCAGTGACACCATCTAGTGAATATACGCTAAAACACTTGAATAACGTTGATGAAGGGTCGCGTAGATATCGCTATAAAAGTATTTACAGTTATTGTTAATATCAACCGTGAGCCGTAATTATTGTGGCCCCTCATACTAGATTACCCATGATTATGATATAGTGAGAGGGTCAGCTCTCTGTATTCTTTTGTACATGAAACATGATCATTAACGTAGGAGAGGAGTAATACCACTACTTCATAGAAAACCACTTGATAAAAAATATTTGGGTAGTGTTTCACCGAGTGAGTCAGGTTACCGCAGGTCAAAGCCCCTCTTCTCTTTATCCCTCCCTTCTTTCCCATCAAAGGCAGGCAGCGAACTTGCAAACTCTTGAGTTACAGGTGTCATTGCTCATACTACATAAGACATCCTGATATAATTATGAAATATCTTGATATATATTGATATTCCTTTCATAGCTTTCTACATCCATACTTAATACAAAAAAGATTAAATATTTGTATTTCATAAATAAACTCAATAACTACTTCACCGATTTTAAGAACTCTTTCAAAATAATTAGGGGTCCATATGAACATTGAGTTTTACCATTCTCGGGCGTCACTCTAAGACCCGTTGATTCTAACGGCCATCGGTCCTTCGGCAGATGTGGCCAGCCCATCGTTAAACTATTTGTATATCACACAATTATTTGCCCTGGGTGGAAATCGAACCCACGACCTCTGACTTAGCAGTATAGTTCACTAACTACTAGACCAGTCAAAGTAACTGTTATGGTTAATGGTGGCCTCTAAATTATTTTTAACGATAAAATCGCAACCTTAAATTCCACCTGAATCCTGAGAGGTGCTTTTATGAGAGTCCCTTTTCAAATATGTATAACATTCCTTAAGGGGTGAGTGGAATATAATTACAGTTTACAAAGTTGATTAGTAGTATTTAATAAGCATTTCGGAGGTAAAGGCGTGAACATATGTATGTGTCTAAATTCCCAGGTAAACGCTACGTGCCTAGAGCCGTGCTAGTGGACCTGGAACCAGGGACTATGGACGCCATCAGGTCTTCCACCTACGGACAACTGTTTCGGCCTGATAACTATGTTTTTGGTCAAAGCGGCGCAGGTAAGAAGAGAGATTAGTGTATCTTTTTTTATTGAAATTTACGGTTTTATTCTCGTGTGTATTTAGGGATGTCCTATTGATTGACTATTCGATCCCGACGGGAGACCTATCTCAAGGAGTCTACTCGATCCCATGTGACTGTGGCTTGTTTTATGTGGGAGAGACTCGACGCAGCAAAGCGACAAGGCTTTAGGAACACATACGCAATGTGAAAAACATGGATGGTGACAGATTGGTCGTCGCTGAACATGTATGCACTACATACGTTGCGACAAGACTTCCATACTTGCAAAGGAAAAGCATTTAGTAAGTAATCGAAATAAGACAGTGGTTGGTCACTTGTGTACTGCGCCTGGTAATAACAGCATCGCGACACATAAGAGCACACCTACTCAGGGTAACGTCTGGTACTTTCGCGGCTAGACCGTAGATTACAATACACCTACACCTGGTTAGGATGGACGACTTACTCCTTGAGAAAGGTCTCTCATTGAGACCAAAACTAGTTGGGCATCCCCACAACGTGAGCAAAATCTTATATTCAAATATATATATATATATATATATATCAATGTAACTCACTCAAGTTTTTATATGTACTTGTTAAAATAAATATTTTAATGAAACACTACTAATGTAATATTTAATATTATGACTTGGGGAAATTAGATTATGGCTTTATGGTTCATAGAAGTGTTTTTATAAAACGTATCTGATGCAAACATTATACAGTCTAAAACAGTACCTACCGTCAAAAAGTTAAGTTAGTTACATTTATTGTTTTTTTTTATATTTAAAACATTTAAGAATAACATAAATTATGAATACAATATATAAATGTTCACTTTGTTGCCAAATAACCGTCGTTTGCGCAATTTACTAATGGAATGACGTCATTGGCACTGTATGTTGTTTCAAATTATGTTTCAATGTACGTACATTAAAACGTATATTATTATTGAATTATTAATTTAACTTCTCACTAGCACATTCCCATTAGTTACTTCCAAATTTAGGAAATATCCCTTTAATTGGCAACACTGTTGGATGTCCAACGATTACTATTATCGTTTTTTTTATGATGTTGTTTTTAATAGGTAACAATTGGGCCAAAGGCCACTACACCGAAGGTGCCGAGCTGGTGGAGTCAGTCATGGATGTTGTAAGGAAGGAGGCTGAACCATGCGACTGTCTACAAGGTTATTACATATTAAATTAAAAAACATATATTGATTTAATAAGCCAGCATTGATGCTACAGCCGATATCAGTAAATACATTTTTTGAGACATTTAACAGGCGGCAAACTGACTACAAACTACATAGAGCTTGTACTATGATAACTAGGCTGCTAATATACATACATTCTTATATATTACTAAAAGCATATACGTCACGATAAATTTAACAGACAAGAAATGATCGTGCTCATCACACAAGTTTTAGTCTTGGATGGGAATCAAACCCACGACTTTTAGTCTAGCAGACTAGAAGATCACTTCCTTTAAGGGAAACTGGTGTTTCATTCCAAAGTGCAACTTATTTAACTCTTTAATAAATATAATACTTTTAGAATAGTGACAGACATATCAGCTCAGCACATAAATTATTCTTGTTTTTTATGTATATACGACCAGTTTACGCATTTGAATGACGACATGTTTACTGTAACTACAGTGACTTAAGCCTAAGTAACGCCATCTATATTTAAGAACATGTACTAACTTACTCATACTCTCAGGGTTCCAGTTGACGCACTCTCTGGGTGGTGGAACAGGGTCTGGACTCGGAACATTGCTGCTTAGCAAGCTTCGCGAGGAATACCCTGACAGGATTGTAAACACCTTTAGCGTAATGCCATCACCAAAGGTAGGTGGTATAAGTTACGTGTCCCAGAAAAGGGAACACTTATTTTAAAAACGTTTTTTCTTTAAAATATATGTACAAAGAAGTAATGACGTTATTATATCTCTAATTGATCGTCTCATGTTCATTCATTCAAACTCAAGTTTATGTATTATATTTTTTTTTTTATTTAAATAACAAGATATACGCAAACGTCATTTGGGACTTGACAAAAGTACTAATAATAACAATAAAACAACACAACAATCATATAACAAATCGTATGTCAAAAAATACAATTTATATTTGAGGTATAACATTTATAATATGTGTCATGTTCATCACTTTTTTACGTTTTTAAGTGAAGTTGCATGACAATGGCTAATCACAAGGGCGATTATCGTCTTATTTGAAACGCAACGCTATCAAAGTCTTTTTGAATGATGAAGCTAGATTTTTTTCTATATTTTTTTAACACATCTTTCACATCAGAAGTGATTCCTGTGTGGCAGGGACTTGACAAACATACAAACAACAAGGAAAAAAGAATAAGTTGGGAATTGAACCGACCTCAGGCTCAGTAGTCAGGATTACTAACCACTAGACCATCAGGCCCATGGTTAAGTATTTAAGTAGTAATCCGGGCCGTGGCTTTAGTAATTTA
Source organism: Tyria jacobaeae (assembly GCA_947561695.1). NCBI lineage: Eukaryota > Metazoa > Arthropoda > Insecta > Lepidoptera > Erebidae > Tyria > Tyria jacobaeae. Next base: position 9,089,465 of record OX387235.1, on the reverse strand, counting down.
TTTAAATATACGGTTTTACTCACGTGTGTATTTTGGGGATGCCCGACTTGTTTCGATCCCGACAGGAGACCTTTCTCAAGGAGTAAGTCGTCCAGCTGCGACAGTACCGGACATCATCACTATTGAGTATCACCGTATATTTAAATAAATATGAATGTAACTCACGAATGTAACTTTTATTATAATGTACGAAATACATGTTTTTTAACCTCGCCAGGTGTCAGACACGGTAGTGGAGCCTTACAACGCGACTCTGTCGGTACACCAGCTCGTTGAAAATACAGATGAGACATTTTGTATCGACAACGAGGCTTTATATGACATCTGCTTCAGGACCCTTCGGCTGTCTTCTCCCACTTACGGAGACCTCAACCATCTCGTATCGGTAAGTATATAGTAGGACTGCTCTCAGCCATATTTATTTCATAAACACACATACTACTCACGAATATCCGCAAACGGGGAAGGCAGAGGCGTACGAAACGTCCACTTATTTCCATATATATTAGTCCCACTTACTTAAAAGGGGGTCGGCCTATAGCCTGTCTGATAGATAACAGTCCCTTCCCGTGTGTGTAGTGTAGGCGACGAAGAGTTCGGACTTTAATCTATCACTTAGAATCCAGGAGAAGGTCACAGACCATTTTTTATTGATATACGATGTGAGTGAAGCCATGGGCGGTAGCTAGTAGGAATAATGCATTCATTTGTTGAAAGAGTTTAAAGATAAGCTTTACTACTAAAGGAATGGAAGCAGATATACAGGAATCACAGTTTAAAGAAAAATAAATTTCTAGCATTCAAAACTCGCCCAAAAATCTTTTGCTAAAGAGACGAATTTGCTTGAATATGGCAATACACTCAAAATTTTGTTGATGGCAATTGGCCTATTATGTTAATGGGACTGAGTTATGTTCGATAACATGTTTACCTTCACCTTTGGACATACAGGAATGTGTTGTATATACAAATATAAAATTTTAGACTAACATATTATGGTATAATTTTAGTTGACAATGTCTGGAGTGACTACGTGCCTAAGATTCCCTGGACAGCTGAACGCAGACTTAAGAAAACTGGCCGTCAACATGGTACCTTTCCCGAGGCTGCATTTCTTCATGCCTGGTGAGGATCTAAGTACTTCTTTATACACAACTGCTCAGAAACCGGATAATGTTTTTAGGTTATTGTATATGTTTTCACCATGAGTATCAAATCAGAAGATAATTGTCAACTTTATTTTAAATAGTAATAATATAAACAACATATCTTATACTTACCTCAGAAAAAATGTTTTGTTAGAAATTTAAAATTAATAATATAATTTATTGTATATACTTTATCAATTACTATTTTTAAACGTACGCATCAGTACAAAAACTATACTCCGAGAGTTCTAAGTGAAGTTAGATGCCAATGGCGATTCAAAATGGCGGTTTGACAGTTAGTTTCTTATTTGAAACGCATTGTCTGTATATGTATATAATGACTAGATGGCTGTAAAGTCAAATCAGCTCTTTAATAAACGTCAAAACAGTAGGTTTGGTTCATTTTGTATGAAATACAAAGTCGTGACGTCACGGGTAAGTATTGTCAAATCATTCCCTTTTAACATTATTTTGTTGAATTATAAACATTATAATAAAACAGAACGACAATTGTTAACAAATTTTAGTAATCTTATTGTCTGAGTTAGTGAAAAGTTTAACTTAAGCAGTCATCTACCTAATTATGTATAATATCTTTAGAGTCTAGTGACTTGAAGACTTTCCACATGTGAGTTGTCAAATGACATGAGGTAGAGCCATGCTTAGGCACGAGTGGAATTTTCTGTGTGTAACAGAAAACCGGTTGTGAAGTAGCGAATGCGTTGCACTTCCCCGAAATGAGTGGGGTTTCCGGAGGCACAACAGTCCCTTTCCCCTCATCCCACCTCTCCTCTTCCCCCTCCCCGTAACGTCCCATCCCTCATCACCCTTAAAAGCGGGCAGCACACTTACGACTCTTGAGTTGCTGGCTTAGATGGACGGTGGTTGTCAATTACCATCAGGTAACCCGTCTGTCCCCCTATTATATAAAAAAGAATGGTCTTAATAGTGGGATTTGAGTATAACATGTTAAGATATGTCCTCAAAGAAAGAGACAAAATTTAATGAGTATTTATATTCCAGGGTTTGCTCCTTTGACTGCACGGAACAGCCAAGTGTATCGAGCTCTAACTGTACCAGAACTGACACAACAAATGTTCAGTCCTATCAACATGATGGCAGCCTGCGACCCTCGACATGGAAGGTAAGAAAGAGCTAGAAAGATTTGGAGAAAAATAACGATTATTTTCATTAGAATGTTGATAAGTGATGAGCATGGTCATTTGTTCGGTGTCTGGGTGTAATTATATGTATGTATGGTTACCACAATACGAGCTCTGCTTAGTTTGGTATCATACGGCCTTTTATGAGATGTGTGCAAATAAATAGCTTGTTTGCAACTAGATTTTTGTTTGATTATGAGTTTGCAAATTCAAATCTGTTAATAAAGTTTGTTTGAAACTTATCGTAAACTTAACACATCACTATTTATCGAGTGTACACCGAGAGTTTCCCTCTACGTTCGATAGATGGTGTTGTGTAGGTATCAATACGCGGCTTTATAAATGAGTATATAAATATTTCTGTGTACAAATTGTCAGAAAAGCGTTAATATATATTATTGAATTGACGTAAAAGGCGACTAAGGGATCGGACTGTTATCTATCAGACAATATAAGTATGTTTACAGTCATACAGTGCCCGGATGACGTCAATAGGCCTGCCTCTATTACGTTAGTGGCTATAAACTATTCTTGGCTAAGGGCAGGCGTGTTTGATCTACATAATTTGCATTTTCTGACTTGTATTAAAAATAATAAAAATACTCCCTATTATGCACCAAAAAACAAAATAACAGAACAGGTATACATAATCAAGAAAATGTACAATCGGCGGCTTTGTCGCTAACAGCAATTTCTTTCAAGCAAGCTTTGGATTGACAGGAGTGTATTGGTTATCGTCGGTAGTTTTGGCGCCAAAAAGACAAAGAAGGTCATTCGTTAGCGTATAAAAGTAAATATATTCGTATGTATCTTAAACTTATAATATATAATAAATCAGTAATTGTGTACGTCCATACATATTTATAAAACAATATAAATTACGAATACATACATATATAAATTACGAATAAAAATAAGATAATTAATTGTAATTGATTGGGAAATAGTCTATTTTAATGTTATTTTGTCAGATAGTAATCTTTTACCATTTTTTATAACGATGTTAATGTTTCTCGTCTAATAGAGTGTGTTAGTGCATTCCAGAAACGTGCCGCTTTAACACTGAACAATTATTAGACAACATCACAAGATATTGACGTGGCACATTCTTTAAAAAACGTGCTAACTTTTTGCCACGAAAATAGCAAGTTTGATTACTTAACAAATTTAATTTAAGTTTGATTTCTGATCCTTGTTTATTACCTGGTTGGGTTAAGTTTGAGGCAAAACCTTCAACTTTGTCTGATTGAACTTGTTAGTCAGATTCAAGTTTAAATTCCTATTTATTCGTGAGTCGTGACAAACCTTCGATCATGATGTAATCCTCTCGTTTTTCCTCTTGTGCTGACTAACAGCTGCGTGGCTAGCCCTTTTTTAGATACCTTTCTGTTTGTACTAACTTATAATTCAAATAGTATGTTCGATCAACTTTTAGCTTTAACTTTTAGAATGTCTCATTTAAACGTTGCAGAAGATAAATTACAAGAGAAGATATTCCCCGAACGTGTAAGCAGAGTCTTGCTAATAATGCTTACTTTTTGACAATCGGATTTTTTTTTTATGCGATAGGGAATTAATTTAATGACATACATAATATTAAAAAAAAATACACAATTAATATTGCAAGCCTATTACCATCCACGGGGCACTGTATGACTGTAGATAATAACATATTGTATGATAGATGTGTAAATTAAATTCTTAATGGCATTCATTTTTAAAATACGACAGAAAGTTCCAGAATCGACGCGCTGAATCGAAAATCAATATTCATTATAAGTTTGCCAATATTTCTGTTAACAGGTATTTGACAGTAGCAGCCATATTTAGAGGAATGATGTCGATGAAAGAAGTGGATGAGCAGATGTTGACGGTGCAAGATAAAAATTCAAGGTATATGTGTTTTTTTATACTATAGGAATAGACGGGTCACCTGATGGTAAGTGACAACCGCCATCCATGAACACCTACGCCTCAAGAGTCGTATGTAAGTGCGCTGCCTGCCTTTGAGGGTGATGAGGGATGGAGGATGCGGGACGGGGAAAGAAGAGGGAGATGATGGGAAAGGAAAGAGCTGTGAGGCCGTGGTATCGCACCGGTCGAGCCGGCCTATTCGTGCCTAAGCATGGCTCTTCCACTGTCAAAATTATTTTAATTATTGTGTCACCCGTGGTCGACAACCTACCATGAGAGTGTGCAATACCAGGGCTGCTGTTGATCGTGACTTCCTTCTCTTGGAAATTATGTACTGTTAATTTTTCCGTAAAAAAACGTGTGGCACTTTGGGACGGCCGCGGTAAAGCTATTGCATAGCGTTTTTTATCAACTTATGCAATTATAATTATTTATGCAGTATTTTTTTTCTTTGATATTAATTCAAGTTTTTTCTTTGATATTAATTCAAGTGACACTTTTTGAGCGTGGTGACCGATAAGTCTTTTATTGAATAAATGAGAAGTTAATATCGTTTAAAATATTTTTATTATCTTACAACACATGTAGGTTATTCAGGAATTTTTATCATTGAAACTATAGGTTTATGGTAACTGAAATAAGAAACATATATGATAGATACCTATACACCTATATACTTTCTCACAAATAGCTGCGTACGTATTCGTCCGATTTCGGAGCAGCTCGTCTCGATCCTTGCGAGCTTCGTACAGTCGTACCATATACATACACGTTAAGCGAACGCTCGGCCGAGTTACATGATAGGCGGAGTGGGGGGTGTTAGGTTTTATTTTCGTTACGAAATTTCTTGATTCGGTCGCCGCGCTCAAAGCCCGCGATAAAAGCTATGCAATAGCTTAAAAGTTCACTATGTGCTATTCTAGACCATAATTTATATTTGTACCAAGTTTCATTCAGATCTTTTCAGCCGTTCTGGCACGATTAAGTAACAAACATTCGTCCAAAAATATATATTAGTCTTAGCTTTTACCCGTGGCATTACCCGGGTGTTAGAAAGTAGACTATGTGCTTTCCCAGGATTCAAAATATCAACATATCAAATTGAATCATAATCACAGCCGTTTAATATTAAAAAAGTAACAAGCAGACAGACAGACAGAAGAGAAAAATTGAAATATTTTTGCATTTATGTTTTTAAGTAGTAAAATAATTCTGGTAGACTCTATGTAGTTCTCTGTTCTTCTGCCTTAGTGTATATTTCATGGCTACCGGATAGGATTAACCATATAGGGTTCGAATGTCTTACTAAAGCTGTTCCAAGATTCCTCCTGCTTCACACGTAGTACGGCACACGAGATTTAGCCGGTTCGATTCCGTCATACCTTTCTGCTGAAAACCAAAGAGAGATGGTCCCCAAAGGGGTTTCCACACGTAAAAAAAGGATTAACGACATCATTTCAAAGGCAGATTTCATTTCATTTATTCTTTATTGTAAACATCAACTTATAAATATTATAGAAATAAGGAAATGTACAAAGCCGCTTTACTCAAAACTGAATTATCTTCCAGCAAAAGACGAAATGTCGGTCTAGTGGTTAGTGACCCTGACTGCTGAGCCGGAGTTCGATTCCCACCCAGGACAATTATTTGTGGTCTGAGCACGATCATTTGTTCTGTGTTTGGGCATAATTCAATAATATATATATATTTAGAAGTATATGAGTAGGTATGCATTTCGGCAGTCTGGTTGCCACGGTACAAGCTCTGCTTAGTTTGGGATGAGACGGCCGTGTGTGAGATGTGTCAAGTTGTAAGTTATTAAACCTAGTGAGTACAGGATAGCAAAAAAGGAAAGAAAAAGAACAAAAACGAATTAACATATTCTGCTAACTAAGGACTTTTATTCTAATTATAATTATAAAAAGATATACATATAAACACTTTGAACATAATTATGCATGCAGTATTATAGCTTAGCTTAAGCACGAATGGGTCTACTCGACCGGTGCGATGCCACGGCTAGACAGAATACTGGTTGTGAACGCTCGCGTAGCATTTCCCCAAAATTAGTGAGGTTTCTGGAGGCCCAACTCCCAACTGTTCTGTTCGTCTGTCTGTATAATAATGATAAAAAAATTACTATAATATCATAAAATTTGAAAAACTTTTAATGAAATGCATTGTTTTAACAGCAACGTTATATACTACATTAAGACATACTTGGAGTCGCAGTGGCAACATACATATCTCTTAGAATAAAAACTTTCGTGGCTGGACGACTTACTCCTTGAGAAAAGCCTCCGCTCAAGACCGTAACTAGTCGGGCATCCCCTAATATTTAAATAAATACATATCTTTTATATATTTCCAGTTATTTCGTGGAATGGATTCCGAATAACGTTAAAGTAGCGGTTTGTGACGTACCTCCAAGGGGTTTAAAGATGGCGGCAACATTCGTAGGAAACTCTACCGCCATACAAGAGATATTCAAACGCATCTCAGAGCAGTTTACTGTGATGTTCCGGAGAAAGGTATAACGTTGACTCGGATCAAGTAGTTATAGATGTAGCTATAATATGTATATAAGTTTAGAAGGCTCTGGCTGCTGAGCCAGAAGTCGTGGAGTTGGCTATTGTTTTTGTTCTGTACTCGTGACAAAAAATTTTTTAGATCAGCAAAAAGTTGTCCGAAGTCTAGGTGTTGTTTAGGCTTTGTGTGCGTTGTTTGGTTTTTATTTTTTAAGTGAAAACTTCTTTCGGCGGGTTGAACACTTTGGGTTAACAAAAATCATGAAACTCGCGTCATCGTCACCGAACTTTCCATGACCTATATGTATGTATACTGTGTGTATATGAGTACTTTTTGGGCGAACAAAAAGTGTGAAACTCGCGTCATCGTCACCGCACGTTTCCCATGAGCTATGTGTATACTGTGTATAATTTAATAGCTCGACTATACAATTCACAAGTTACTTAATTTTTTAACCGTATTTTTTTATGATATAGGGGGCTAACGAGAAGACAGGTTACCTGATGATAAGTGGAGGTGGACTCCTCCAACTCAATAATTCAAGAGCTACCCACTTTTTAAGAGGGTGTCATTTACTTATAGATGTAGCTATAATAATGTGTGTGTATGTTTAGAAGTAAATTGAGATGCAATGGCAAGAAAACTGAATGTAATTTGGTTTTCTTTGTTCTGGGGAGAGGTCTCATGTCTCCATTACAAAGAAATCGGGCTTACCGTTGTCAAGTTAAGAATACATTACTGATCAGATTATATCGGTCCGTTCTACACTCCGTCCAAAGGAAAAGAATCCTGGCACTGGAGAACGATGTGTGACGTTACTATGTCGTATGTCAACTTACAATAGTTAGTAAAAAACTTAACAAAAGGACGATTTCACACCATGTGTAATGTATTCAATTCCTTAATGGAATTCATAACACATTGTTGGCAAAATTAAACCAAATACCTTTAAATAACTTTAAGTTTAAATCAGAAATTAGAATATATTCATATTTTCAATCGTTAAAAAAAATACTCGGAACTTAGAAATTAGATGATTAAAATATTTGTAGTTTATTAGTTTTTAGTTTTAAAATCAACCATTTAAAGTAAATGACAATAACGGCCTATGACGTCATAAACCGTTATTTCAAAAAGAACGTGCTGGTTTGAGGTTATAAGAAGAAAAGATTTAACTTTACACTCAAATACCTTAATATAAACTGCCTTAATTTTCAGGCCTTCCTTCACTGGTACACTGGAGAGGGAATGGATGAACTGGAGTTCACAGAAGCAGAGAGCAACATGAACGACCTGGTCTCTGAATATCAACAATACGAGGTGACTTGTCATTTATTAATTATTTTTTTACATTCGCAACCTGTAAATATATTAAACAAGTCCCCAGTCTCAGTACCTGAAACTTTCTTTTTACAAATACTTATATGCATTGCTAACCACTTTTCTCTTGCGACTATTAACAGTTTTTCGACATTTTTAACACAGAAATATCAAAAACTCAAAAATAAAACATGCTTAAACTTTAACAGCAGTCAACAATAAACAATGTGACATTTTATTTATGGCATAAAGTTACTCTTGCCTTACTAAGAAATTAGTTCAATCTGTTTTTAAACTACGGTTATTTCTTATTTTCCGGGTTAGGCTATAAAAAAAATATTACTATTGCAGGAGGTAGGAGCTGAAGACGGAGAATTTGATGAACAAGAGGAAATTCCAGAAGAAGAATATCCTGAGGAGGAGTAGCTACATATATCACCAAAGACTAACTGTAAATGTAATCAAATAAAATATAAGTCTACGAATAGCGCTTCTTAATCGTGTTAAAACTTGTCACTCAGTCCCGTGAACAATGTTTATTATAAAGGTTTTAATTTGAGCAAATTACTTTAAGAATATTTAAAATACTAAACAATAAAATAATTCATTTGTTGTAAAGAACAAGACAATGATATACATACACTTTTTGCTTTTTTTTTATGCGACAAGGGGCTAACGAGCAGATAGATCATCTGATGGTAAGTGACTACCACTGCCCATGGACACCCGCAACTCACGAGTTACAAGTGCGTTCCAGCCTTATAGGTAGGAGTATGTTCTTTTCTTGAAGGTTTGAAGGTCGTATCGGTCCGGAAATACGGCAGTCGACCATTTGCTAAGCAGACAGATTGTGCGCGGCAAGATTTATCTTCTGGAGAAGCGCACAGTGGTGGAGTGCCATTCATCTAGGTGATGGAGATGGACACTGTCGCATAGGACGATGTCGGAAACCTGCGACCGGTATAAGTCCTGAACACTCCCCATGATACAAGCGACAGAGAATGCAGAGTGAAATTACATCTCTACGCAATGCCAAAATGTCGAGCCGATCAGAAATATCTTGCACGGTTTGATATATATCGTAATAAATATGACAGACTTCCACTCTCAGGAAGCTTGTATGATAAAAGTCAGTTGATTCTCCATTGAAGTATATGCAGTCAACCAGAATATTTATAGATGGATTTCATATATCGTAAAACTGCGTTAATATAAACTTTTGACTAAAAAATACTTATATATATTAATACTATAAAATCTACACTTTAGTAGGCGTGCGGCCAGACATCTCCGGACTGTTATATGTCAGCCATTATTTATACGGTCCTTAAGATACGCATATATTACAGATGTGAGGTATGGAAGAACGTTTGTACTTCAGCACACATTACAAATGAATCACCAGCAACGTTCGCAGACACAAAAAATAATGCTCATCACACAATTATATATCCTTGTTGGGAATGGTACCCACAAACTCTGACTTAGCAGTCAGTATCACTGACCGCTGGACCAAAAGGCCCGTGAAATATAAAAAAAAACAACAAATTCAATCAAGATTTTTTATTTACGTTAAACTTAATTCTATTTACAGGTTTATAAGGCACTTTTTTAATTATTTCAGAGCCAAAATTATTATAATTTAGAGCCTCATTTATATTTGATAACACCGTCGTTTGGGGTGAAGTGAAATCAACAACTTCTATATTGTCTGGTTCTTTATCTATGGTACTAGGCCCGCCAATATTCAAAATGGCTGACTTTGTAATTGTCATATTTGACATTTGACTTGACTCTCTATATTTTACTTCAACATTACTAATATCTACAATTTCATTTCTGCTATTATTATCAATAAGTTTATATTTTTTTACATTTTTCTTTTTTGTATCGTCAGCTTTACGTTTCCTAAAAACTATTGTATTTACACTACCCATATTCATCTTTTTATTTCTATTTCTTTCTGCATCTTCATTTTTATCATCTTCCAAGTTTCCTATATTAACGTTTATTCGTTCTTCTATCTTCTTCTCTATTATCTGTTTAGATAACTCTGCTTCCTTCTCTAAATTTTTCAATCTACCAATCACTTGCTTTTTACGCAGCAACATTTTTTCTCTTACTTCTTCTATTGTCTCCATTTCTGGTGCATAACAAATATGTAAGTTTCCTCCGTAATAATTCTTTGTATCCAACATCTTTTTTGCAATTCTAGCAGACTGAATACTTTCATAGACCGCGTGGAATGTCTCCGTGAATTGTTCGGATGGAAAGTTAGTTTTGTTAAATTGAAGTAACTTGCCAAATTTCATGAACAGTGATTTTGTTTCTTGGCGTAAATTTAAAGATGGCACTCCGAATATTAGAAGATGTTTCGATTCATTGTTGATTGTGTATACCTGAAAATTTAAATATATATTTAGGGGATCATATAGCCGTGTGGTTCTCGGAACCGTAGATAAGGGTCACCACATATGTTCCCGTGGGTGTCATTATCAGCCAGTGCGTCAGTCGTACCGTCGTGGGATGATGGCAATATTCTTGGCCCGAATTAAGTAAGTGGTTTTAAATTATGGTATGCAAAAAGTTGGCCTTCCAGATATAAGCATGACTGTATTATGTATTTAGGAAAAATAATAATTTTAACCTAAGAACTTTTTAATATTTTTTTTTTATTTATGTTCAACGTTTTTCCGCCAATTTTTGTAATCCTCAAATTGTTGTTCTGAGTCTGGGTGTTCTTTGTGTCCGTTCTTTGAATGTTTCTAAATTAACCCGCGACATAGGAATTAATCCTAGAGCGGGAGTTGTCTTTAAAAAAAAAAAAAATTGTCGAGTACACTTTTACTTGTCGAGTAAACTCCACCTCTCTCTCTCCACTCCTCTCTGGGTAGGTCCAATTTGGCACTAAGTCAGGATGACGGGATCATTAAGCAAAGAAACTTGTTATGCAAGAACAATGTGTGTAATTTGTTACGTTTAGGCTTAGTTTAATCACGATTTACTCACTCTATCCTGAATATTAAAATTATAAAACGAATTATTTTTTCTATGGTTATAATACATTTGTTTAGCACTTAACGCCATCTGTTGGTCAATAGCTAATACTACGTCAAAACTACACCAAGAGTTATAATATATCAAAACTGTTTAACGATTTATACACATTTTAAATACATAAATTTACTCAAAAACACCGACTACATTTCTCAGAAGAATAAATAATACGTTGTGGGTAACGTGAAATAATCTTACTTTGATACTCTTACTCAAATACGATTTTACACAGATTATACACATGATTAGAGTAATGGTTCCATTGACATTGACATAATGGCCGCTTTTCATAGATAACCTTTTAGAGTTTTTTTTTTTCATATATTAAAATGAATTGGGTTATTACAGGAAGCAACACAAAGAAACGGGAAAATATTACTAACGTATGTTGTAGAATATCATGCATCTGCCTTTTTTTCCTATTTATCTCTATCCATCAAAGGTTACCTGCAATAGATCGCAATCTGCGACGAGGCCGCAAATTGTGCATAACAGTAGCCAATAATCTTTTAACATCGAATGAAAAAGAGGGGTGTTATAGGTTTGAAATTTTGTTAAGTTTCATTACCCCCTCGCCTCTTTCTTCTCCCTTTATCCCCCCACCCGTCGTCACTCCTCTTCTTTTTCCTTTCCCTCAGGCCAACTCCCCTCAAAGGCGGACAGCGCACTAACGACTCCTCAGTAAGTAATAAAATAAAGACTTTTTGTTTAGAAGCTGTATTGTGTTGTTAGCTGTTTTTTTTAAAGGGGGACATCCGAACAGACCGATCACCTGATGGTTAGTGACAACCGCCGTCTATGGACACCTGCAACTCGAGAGTCGTAAGTGCGCTGCCCGCCTTTGAGGGTGATGAGGGATGAGGGGATGCGGATAGGGGAAAGAAGAGAGATGGATGCGAAGATGGGAAAAGCGTAGGGGGGACAGGGGAGAAGAAAAAGGAGAGGGGGAGTTGGTCCTCCGGAAACCTCAATAGTCTCGGGGAAATGCAATGATCGTTTGCTGTGAGGCCGTGGTATCGCACCGGTCGAGCCGGCCCATTCGTGCCTATGCATGGCTCTACCACTGTTAGTTATAGATTATAGATAATGTTGTTTGTATATGAGTTTATTTTATAATCACTTCTGAATGCCTGAACAGATTTGTCTGTATGGAGTATCGTTGGAGTCCTTATCTACATCATCATTATCATCAACATTATCTCTAGTGATACTAAAAATACATTATTGTGTTTTTTTAGGAATGTCAAAAATTTTTCCCAAAAAATCTGAAACATGCATATGTGTTTTATCGTAACAATAATAATACCATATTTGGAAGATCTACCAACCAGGGCCGAAGCTACCAAGTTATGTGGAGCACTCAAAAATATCAAGCGATAGGTATGTATATCTCAACCTCATTTGAAAAATTAAGCGGAGTTCAGATTTTTTTGGAAAAACATTTAAAATCAACGGCAGAATCATTGGCATAGTGTTAAATCCCTTTAATTTAAAAACAATGACATTTATAACCGACTTTGTAACAAGTTTTACAAGAGCATGTATATATGATATATCTTTATCACTCTCTACAGCTTATAGAGCTTTAAGGATTTCGACATGTGAGGTCATGGTCACTTGTCTCGATAGTTTGACTGATATAAGATAAAAAGCAAATTAGTAATGCAGTTTTGTTTACCTTTTTAATTACTTTGAATTGTTATAAAAATTTATATGTTAACTGAATATATATATTCTTTTATAAACTAATTGTCGAATGTACAATTTAATTTTAACGTGGGAGACATGCTTCGGCACATTTGGGCCAGATCGACCAGAGAATACCAGAGCCTTACAGAAAACCAGCTGTTAAAGAATGCCTGCATTGTGTGACAGAGTGAGAGATTACCAGAGACCTAACCCCCATTTCCTTCTTTTCTTTTCGCTACCCTAAAAGGTGGACAGCACTCTTGTGACTCATGAGTTGTAAGTGTCTATGGGTGGTGGTTGTATACCAACAGGTGACCTGTCTGCTTGTTTGTCCTCCTATACTATAAAAAAAAAATACATATAAAGAATTTTTTCTGCAACTATGCATTAAAGATACACTTTCTGCAATTGAACCAAGTTTCATGAAGAATTTCTATGTATTCACCTACATATACTTTAGGATTAGAATGATAGAATATAAAAAGTTTTATGTTGACTAAGAAATATTACTTCAGACGATACTAATGGTTAATATCTTATATTTTCTACTCACCATATATGTTTTCATAATACATACATATATGGATGAAGGGGACAGAGGTGACGAAACACTTAATATAACAGAGTTAGAGCCATGCTTAGGCACGAATGGGCCGGCTCGACCCTTGTGATTTCACAGCCTCACAGAATTCACATTTCACTTCTTCAACCCTTTTCGACTGTCTCCTGTAGTATATAAAAAATTGTTGCCAAACGGGCACTTTCTATTATTTCTTAGTTTCTATACTTTCTTGGTTTTCATGGAACTTTTTGTTTATTATTACGTATTAAGGTGCCTTCACTAAGAGTTAAAACCAGGCACTATAGACATGATTCCTGTGTCACAGATGATTTTACAAACAGTTAACCAATAGACAAAAAGTTTAAATTTTAAAGGCAAAGGTACCAGTATTACTTACTTTTACCGCAGTAAGCTTTCGTCCCTGACGGTATGGCGGTCTATTCGTACATAACACCTGTTGTTCATGGTGAGGAAGTAATTTCTGTTGATTATCTCCCGTCGACATAGCACAATGTTGTACTATCACATTAAATTGCTACTTAATAAAAAATATTGTAGCGTGTGATTTTGGATGACAAAGGAATGGGTATAGAAGTAATTTTAGTACTAAAATGAGTAAAACATAATGAGGAAAAAGAATAACAACTATCGTAAACAATAATAACGCAGCCAGTGACAACTGACACTGACAGGTGATACTAGGGATACTCGATATTTATTGACATTGGTTGAATTTCGATGATAAAATAAAACTATCGAAATTTCAATATAGTGTGTAACAAGACAGAGTATATGTTTATTTTTTATTTATTTAATATTTTCAGAAATTAGAAACCAAAAATACAAGGTAGTAAAATATCAATTTACTATTTCAAAATACTAACGTAATTATATTTAATCAAACTTTCGTTATTAATATACTGTCTGTACTATAGTGCTGTCAATTACTGTAATTAATTATTCTATTAGTATAACATTGTCCCTCTTAATTCCCACGCGTACTTATAATACATGTTTCCGTAGACTTGTATAAAACCTCATTATAACTTAATTTTCAAACGTACTTCATATGATTTTTACTAATAACCCTCTATTTAGTTTCTTTTCTGTTACACTGCACTGATAAAGACGACTCTAAAATCTTTAAAAAAGGCGAAGTTATATTAATTCCTACAGCTATAATAACTGACTTTTAAAAACGTAGATAACTGCTTTCAAATCATAAAACATGCAACTTAAAAAGATATTCGTAATTTTCTTGGAATCTAATAATCAACTGCTGCTTTGGTTGCAACGAGACTACCGCAGGAGTATTCTCTTTCGAATATAAAAAAAAAATTAAAATCGGTTTACAATTGGTGGAGACCAATCATTTAAAACAATATCCGTATCAAAGTTGTCTGGAAGAAATTGCCGTATGTGATAAGACCGCCTATTGTTATACTAACTATTTGTAGTACATTTTCTGTATATTCATATGTATTTATAAGAGGTGTATAGTAAAGAATTAAACAAATAAATAAACTTACCTAAAAAAGATACCTATAGTTGCATTAGGACCTACTCTTTTTTTAACTGTATTAAATTACATTGAAATATTTTCGCAGTCTCTATGCTGACCATGTTACTAGTATATGTCCGATGATTTAAGTATTAAGTATAAGGTTGTTTTATTTAAATATTTATTTTATTTTAATTTAATTTTTCAAAGTCAATACATAACTAAATTTTCTGTGAATATTTTCTTTTTTACGCAAACTAGCAGACGGGTCACCTGATGCTAAGTGACTACCGCCGCCCGTGGACACCTGCAATCAACATTATTATGGGAGCCCCCTTAAATATTAATTTTATTATGTTTTTTAGTATTTGCTGTTATAGCAGCAACAAAAATACATACCGTTTTACCCTTTGGATGCGGAACCCCAAAAACTGTTCAGTCAAACGCAGATTTATACAAATACTTACACTGATTGTAACATTTAATGTTGCTTTTCTATTAAATAATAGTATTTATTTACTCATCACACAACAGAAACGTTCAAAATCATAATTGAAAGTTAACTGTTTTTGTGATTCATAACAACATTTGTCAGAAATTTAAAACTGATACTTACTAACGTATATAGTATTTAGAGATTCCACCATGAATCACACGGCTGTTTCCACATCACTATTCTTGGCAAGAAGCGTGCCTGCATGTGGTTATCAAAGTTTTTAGATCCAAATAGAATAACCTTTTCAGAGGATTTGCAAAATGTGAATGAAATATATTTAGTAGTTTAGCTACAAGACTATGTTTCTGTTTACGAATTCATTCAACACCATTTATTCAAAACATACGACAAAATAATAAAATAACTATTTAGATTCATAGACTTCTACGAGATACTTACGGTCATAGACGTTGGTGTTACAAAAAAAAAAAAACAACCAAAAATACAAAATAAAACTAGTAACAGTTTCAACTTCAAAATATCACAAGTAACAATTTCTTCAAAGCAAAATAAATAATATTGTAAATGGAATAAAGATTAGCTTAGCAATTAGACTGAGGCGGATGTTCGTTGCTAGTCTATTATCCCGCCGATATTATCGTGTGTGTCAGTGATCTTGACGACACGATCCACAACTGAGTGAAATCTGTACAAATAAATAAAATTGGAGTGTCTGTTTGTAATACTAAAATAACCGCTTTTTACTAAGTGCATATGGACGCATACACGGTACATATACCAAAACGATTTTTTTTAAATTTTTGTCTGTCTGTCTGTTTGTTCCGGTTAATCTCTGAAATGGCTGCACCGATTTTGACGGGACTTTCACTGACAGATAGCTGATGTAACAAGGAGTAAGTAGGCTACTTTTATTTCTAAAAAAAAAATAGGACCTCACAAAAAAAAAATAAAACCAACCAACCAATTAAAACCAAATTGAAAACTGTGATCTTAACAATAACTTTTTTGTTAAATACCACGCGGACGAAGTCACGGGCAACAGCTAGTAATAAGTAAAATTGAGTTGCAATTCTTTTTTTACTGATTTATTGTTCTAAGAATGCGTGTTTTGACTACTGAATATTCTTCATCCATATTTCACAAATAGTCGGAAGTCTAAACAAATAATCAAATCTAAAAAAAAATATTACATTTTTGGAACCTTGTATAGTAAATTTGATAACCTTGATTGATGATGGATGGACACGTAAGATCTTTATAATCAAAGTGATAGTGTTAGTTGTAAGTTGAAAAAATGTCGAAGTTTATAGTGCAGTTATCATTTTATATCATAAAAAACACCAATATAATTGAAGATAGATGAAGATAGTATGAAAATTCGACGATAAGCATGGGAGATGCATAATTAGTTTTTGTTGTGGTCGCATGCTAATACGTAAATCGGTGGCGCTGGCAAAAGGTATACTTGAGAATCTGAAAAGAAACAATTATTATTAATTGTAACTGGTCACGTATCACGTAAGTGATAACCGCCGCCCATAGACCGCCGTCAATAGGTTGAATCCTACAAGTATACAAGTAAACAGAGAAAACTGGCTAATATGCAATGTTATCGAAGGCCAAAACCCCTTTTCTGTTTCCTCTCCGCTTAAAGGCCGGCAACGCACTTGTGACTCTTGAGTTGCGGGTGTCCATGGGCGGCGGTAGTCACTTACCATCAGGTGACCCGTATGCTCGTTTGTCCCCTATCGCATAAAAAAAAAAAAAAAAGACATCTGCAACTAAAGAGTTGCAACTGCGCTGTCGGCCTTTAAGCGGAGAGGAAACAGAAAAGGGGTTTTGGCCTTCGATAACATTGCATATTAGCCAGTTTTCTCTGTTTACTTGTATACTTGTAGGATTCAACCTATTGATTTTATTAGAATCGATTACTGATATATATTAATACTTACCACACGTATTGTTGTTGAGAGTCTTTAAGTTATCTAGCGAGCCGTGATGTTCATGCTTGCTGAAACAAATAAATTAACATTTGCTATAACCACATACAAAGCTCGTATTATTCTATTAGTTATTGAAGCTATAATAGAATGGGGCAAGGCGGTAAACATAAAAACAGGAAAATATTTAATTAAATGAGTTGATAAATATTACTAAGACAAGTTATACCAAAAACGCCGCGCTGTTAGCCTCGCTTTAATAGCGGAGAATGTCAGGGCGATAAACACAGTGAGGCGTCTATGGGTGATCTTGATTTGAGTGTGGATCGAGGTTTTAACAACATCACTGTTAAAGTTATTCAGTGAATTTGATTCTTTGACAATAGTTGTATTGTTGTTTCTTACACATTATAGATAATTTCATATTTTTTTAGTATATTTGGTTGTGTGTGTTTGACTAATTGACTTACCAATGATCACCCAAACTATTTAGAGACCTTGACAAAGGGCATTGTACAGCAATATTCTGCAAATCAGCAAGTGAGCACGCTTGCCTCAGTCTCGCTACTAATTTGTGTGGTATTGTCAAACTTTGGCAGCTTGAAGAACAATCACTGCTAGCCTGTGTAGTTTTATTTCCATCTTCTGTATTTTCAACGTGAATTTTCGGTAAATTCTTACTAACGTTTTCATTTCCATTTTTGCAGCTACAATTCCCACTATTTCCTGAATTGCTAGCTTGTGATTTTTCTACCAAAATAGCAGGAATAGTTGATTTCTGGGGTTCTGTATTTTGTACTGATCTGTGTATATTTGGATCGGAGGCGTACGTTTGTCCGAATTTTTCAGGAAAATGAACGGTTTTTTTGTGTCTTATCATAGAGTGTTGATATTGCCCTCTTCTACTTGGTGATGGTGATAAATTTGGTGATCGATTCGGTGATGAATATGCAGAAGTAGTTTGAGTGAGAGGTTTTAGTCTGGGATTTTTCAGTTCATATTCGGTTGCTATCGCCTCGAATACCTATAATTAACAAAAACCTTATTAAATGTTACTGCGTCTTTTAAAAGTTTGGTTTTAAATATTGAATTTTCATTTTTTCCCTTTTTTAAAGACAACTCCCGCCCTAGGATATTATCATGTGTCGCAGGGGACTTTAAAAACATTCAAACAACGGACACAAAGAACTCCCGGACTCAGAACAACAACTTGAGGATTACATAAAGTGTTGAACCCACAGCACTCGGCGCGGCAGCTTATCGGCGAGGGGACCACTTAAACGCCTACGCCATCCGTGCAGTCCTTGCAGTCAATTATACATCAATACTGCACTGCACTGACGACGCTGTAGTATAAGTGGTCATGTTACCACTTCGCTGACACGCTGAGTGCCTCACTGCCTGACAGAAAACAACATTTTGTAAAACTTAAATTGCTATTCTGAGTGTGGGTGTTCTGTGTTAGCGTTATTTGAATCTTTGTTAAGTCCCCCGCGATCTACAAATTAATCTTAGTGGGGGCGTTATCTTAAATTTTATAAAAAAGTTATTAATACACTAAAATAATTAAATTAATAATTAATATTAAAAATATATATAAGATAATACTAGCCACTCTTTTTAGTTACCCGATAGATATAACAATATTTAGTGAATAGTAATACAAATGTTACTAATAGTACTTGTAATAGTAGACTAGGCAATTATTATTACTGTCGGAGAGGTCAATATTAAATTTTCTTTTAAATTAAATTTAGATTGAGTGAGTTACTTATTCTCTCTTCACGAATAGTACTAGAACTGATTGGACAGCGTGACGCTAACGCCATCTCGTAACGCTTGACAGAGTCTACAACGGTACGTACGACATCTCCAGAACAGTCTAGTTCCAACGGCCGAGCAGCATAGTTGTCCTAGATACTGTCCCGACCGAGTTGCCTTGTTGTCTAAACACCTGCCTGGTTACTTATTGAATTCTTTGTTGCGTCTTAACCCGGTATTATTACTGATTTGAATTTATTTCGTTCTGCCACGTACCCGCATTATTATACCTATATTTATTTAGGTATACTAACAGCATACGTACATTATTATAACAAGGATAAATATGATAATTTCTGGATTGAATGCCTATTACAGACACACACAACTTGATAATCAATATTATGTACACTTGTTTTAGACGGTCGCTAATGTAACAGAGAGAAAACCATATAAGTCTAAAATTTGCATTAAGTGCTCGACAAATGGACGAATAACTCAATATCACGCCAACCGATTTCAATGATTCTTTTTTTATTGGAAAGGATGTACTTCAAGGGTAGTTAGATGAGAGTTTGATCCAGTTCTGACACTGGTATCCATGAGAAAACCATATTAGTCTTAAATTTTATGATAGACAGTTGGTTGTATACTTTTTAAAGTGAATTATATTATATAAATAATTATAATATCCAAATAAATGTTTGTATAAAATGTCAAATATGTATTTATGTATAAGCTTTGAGTAAGCTTACCTGTTCAGCGACTAAATTTCTTGCGTATGGTGATGATTTCGAAGGCAGGGACTCTCTGCACAACGCGCAACGTTCCAGCCTCGTCCAACATGCTGTCACAATAATAATTATATACGTTTTACTTATCGCGTGATTTGACTAAAACTAACTGACTACCTAACAAAAACTCTTTTAGTAAGTAAAAACAGTGGTAAACATATTACACAGCTAATATTAGTGACTTTTTAACTATGATGTAGCTTAAAAATTATGTGTTTGGCATTTTTTTTAAACTATCTTATCTACAACGAACACGTACTAAATTGATGACTATTATATAGAGGGTTTTAAATATTTTTACGATTGAATTAATTTTAGGTGAAAATAATATATTTTATGAGATATTTAACATATTATCAAAAGTGACATCATTTTTATTTATGCTGCTAATGACTTAATGACAGCATAGTCGAAAATAAAACACCATTATGACAATTAATTGTAGAGTTTCACACAAAGTGCATTAAGTGGTCAAGTATCTTTTTCATTTTACTTTTGAGTCATTACTTGATACTGTTACAAATTGTATGTTTGTTTGATATTTGATATTAATAACGTTTTAACCGACCAACATATTGTGATAATTATAACTAAACATAGTAATTTAATTGTTGGTTTCTTTAAGCCCCAATAACAAACCTTTATGCACTTGACTATTAAAACACATCTCCTGTTGCAGAACGTAGTTTTAATTTTTTATAAATGGTCAAAAATTTGGTACAAATCCTGTCAACAGGGTCTACTGGTCAAAATAGGGTACATACCAATTTTATACCCATTATGTCAAATAACAAAAACAATGAAACGTTTTATTTTTCTATGCAATTATAACTTTTTCCTAAGTAACGTTCAATATGTCAAAAACTAGTAATAAATATTGCATTTCAGTTATAAAATAACATTTTAAATCAACTGACTCGTTGGCTTTATTCGGGTCTAAAGGCCGTCGTATGTTGGAATTGCTTCCTAACGTTTCGCTAGCACGAGTGGCCAGCGCAACGTTAGGAAGCAATTCCAACATACGACGGCCTTTAGACCCGAATAAAGCCAACGAGTCATCAATCGGCCGCGAAAGCCTCAACCAATTTGTCATTTTAAATCAAATTTTCTACATCAAATGGTCCGAGATCGGTACATCCAACCTTCTAACAAATTACTTAATTTCATTAAGTACCTACCTTATTATATAAAACAATAAAACAAACAGTAATTACCATTCTGCCTATAGATATATTTAAATTGTCACGTAGATTAGAAATATTGTCTGTTTCGTACTTACGTTCACAATATATGTGTGATCTGGCACAAGTGAGTGGTTTGGTCGCAGTTGACGCGCAGACAGAACAAGACAGAGCTTTTACAACTCCAGCCAGCGCTCTACGCGCCTTCTCTCCTCGAACACCACCCCCACAACTCCATAGAAGCTGTAAGAAGGATTGAAGAGACGGTAGCGTAATGGCTAAGGCATCGGACTTGCTAGCACGTGGTAGCAGGTTCGAATCCCACCCAGTCCTACCGTGGCACACCTAACACAAGCATTTAGCTTAGCTGGAGGTTTTAGGAAGCTACTAGTCATCTGTGACCAAATTCTACTTCCAAAATGTTACAATTAAACATTTAAAAAAGATCGTAAAACGGCTTAACAGTTTTTCTTTACAAGAATAATCTTGATTAAGACACCTTTCAAACAAAAGAAACTTAGAATTGATTCGTCCGCTCAAGAGATATGACGCCACAGACAGATTAATGTACTTATAATAAATTTAACCCTCATACCTCGGGGTCATCTCTAGGGTCCACTCCGCAATTCCAAACGAGGAGAGACACGGCGTGACCAGCGCCATCACCTCTTATCAAACCTGCTATTTGTCCCACCTGGATGTCAGATAATAAAATCACTTAACGCATTTATATATATTTAGAATAAACTTTTCACCTGACTGTGCGAGGAGGGTGATGTTTTTCGAATGTATTTTTGTATGTATGATATTTCTTTGGCACGTTCGAGAGCCTCTACTGTACGTGAGTGGGACCACGCCTCTGCGTACCCTTTCCACGATACATACGTGAGAGAATATTAGAAACTCCCCAGTTAACTCACCGGCATTCCTAAGAGGTCTTTACCATCAGCCTGGAGCAGACAATCTCCTATCTTCAAGCCAGCAGCATCGGCTCTCGAATTAGAGGTCACTTCACGAACCTGCATTAGAAAAAATGTCATACGTTAAGTGCCATACGTTATTAATTTTTGTTAAATGATAAAGGAGGACAGACGAACAAACGGGTAAGCTGATGGTAAGTGACAACCACCCCCCATGGACATCCGCAACGCAAGAATTGTAAGTGCACTGACCACCTTTCAGGCGGAAGAGAAGAAGGAGAGTTAGGCCTCCGGTGCCCTCACTCACTCGCCAATACAATGCAAACATTGTTTATCTACCGTTTTCTCTACGGCCGTGGTATTATTCCGGTAAAGCCGACTCATTAGTGAATAAGCACGATAAAACTGTCTATATGCATTTAAATAGATTTTATAATATTGTGTGACATATAACATATCTTTATTTAGACACAAGCTAAACATAGCTTGTACTGTGTACTCTAGAACATACGGAGATAAATTTGTTGAAAGCAAATTCGCTAAAACTCAACTGGACTGTATGTGGGCTGTAGTCTATTGATATTGACTGCTGAGCCATAAATTTTAGTATCGATTCCCACACGGAACAAAATATTGTGTGATGCACAAATAATTGTCCCGATGCTGGGTCCTCGTGTCAACACAAGTATTATTCCTAATGCGGGACACCCAGACTCAGAACAGCAATTTCAGGAATACACAAAGTGGTGTCCCGCGCGGGGATCAATCTCACAACACTCGGCTCGGTACCGTGGTGGGGAGTTGACCACCTAAACCGCTACAGTCAAAATCCGTCTAATTGGTGCATACTTGAATAGTTATAATTTTAAAGGGATAGCCTCAGGCACGTATAAGCTAGCTTGACAAGGGTAATACAACGACCTGAGAAAAAACTTTTCGTCAAGAATGCATGCATTGTGTTTTAGCGAGTGAGTGAGGTTACTTTTTGGGCCTTGAATGACGGCATTTCTTTTGCAACTCTTTAATTGCAGGTGTCCGTGGGAATCGGTGGTCACTTACCATCAGATGACCCGTTTGCTCGTTTGTCCCCTATACCATAAAATAAAACGTTTTTCTACTACTGCTACTGCTAAGATACCTTTTCTTTAAGGAGTTTATCTTACCCATGGATAAGGATCCCAGAGCGTCCGAGTGAGTCTGAACCCCAGACCTTCGCCCTCATCTTCTGGTAGATTCAACTGAAAATAATTTTTATTAATTTATTTATTTAACCTTCATGCAGATAACAGTCAACTTTTGGATGATAGAAAGACTTGTGTGGCAGCTGCGGGAGTTGTCTTTTAAAAAAGTTACTTATGGTTGCTAGCATAAAACATAATCGAATAATAGGGCAGTGACCTTGCTTATTGTCTATGTATCTATTATAGCGGCACAACCAGATTAGTACGACCTTAATCTACGGTACTTGACATATAATCTACGGTGTAGTAATTTCAATTAGTCTATGGAACTGTATATAATCTATGATACGGTTTCTATCCTTCTGTCTTTGTATCACGTATGGTAAAATTGTGCATGTTATTCTTAAGTTTTATGTAACAATGTTTTTACTTATAATGTTATGATGGCTCGTTGTACGTATTGGGCAACTGTGAATGCAATGAGTATTTGAATAAATAAATAAATAAATGACACACATTTTCCCGCTCTCATGTTGAGTAACAATTGTTATACAATCATTTTTGTATTTTATGTAATACTACTTAATAACCGCGGCTTCGCTCGCATTGAATCCCTTAAATATATGTAGATGGCGTTTAAGTTGCTACATTTTCTAATTTTTTGACAAACAAATATGTCTGCCAATTTTTTTATTTTTTTTTTATACAAAGTATCGTACCTTTGAGAATGTGTACCAAGTTTCATGATAATCGGTTAAGTAGTTTCGGCGTGAAAACTAACTTATGTAGTAGCTATAGTAGGGAAATAACAATACAAGGCAGAATCCAACACAACGTTTTATTCAGCGAGTCTTGTGAACCGTACAATAAGTTGAATACCGGCGCCATCATCGGATATAATCGAATCACTATTTATATTTATGAAGTGGAAAACATTTTTGTTTGTTTGTTTAAATTCTCAAATCTCTGAAACAATAAGTAATGTAATGTACACTTTTTACGTTATTGGGGGCAATTTAGACCTTTTTATTTGATTGGGGGCAATTTCAACCTTTTTACGTGATTGGGGGCAATTTAGACCCTATACGTGATTGGGAGCAATTTAGACCTTTTTACGTGTTTTGGGCCGTGGTTTGGGCACTTTGGCAATGAGATAGAAAAAATGGGAGTCTATTGAAATGAGAAGGAAAGACGAAAGGAAAAGTATATGGGTTATACAGATGGATTGGGGGGTGTAGCAATAACTCAAGTGAGTCAGGGTCGCATATCTGTAACTTGAACTATATCTCCTTTGCTGAACCAATATATAATGTTATAAATTGATTTATAACATTATAAATCGGAATGTCAATTAAATACATGTAGTAATAAATCACAAGGCATTTTAGGCTTGGCCACTATTTTTAACGAAGTATTTTTCTTATCTCACAGGTAGATTTACATATAATTTACGTTTTACAAATGTTTATATGCGTTATTGTACCACAATTCGAGAGTCGTAAATGCGCTGACAGCCTTTGAGGGTGATGAGGGATAAGAAGTTTGGGAGAGGTAAAGTTGATAGGGGGGGGGGGAGATGGAAAAAGGGGAGGGGGGACAGGCCGACCAAGGCAGCCAGAGGCGTTCCCTACTCCGCGCGGTCAGTTTCCGCCCACACCGTACAGTGCCATTGACAACCCCTGTGTACCGCTGTCTTGTGGCAACACTGGGACCAAGCTCCCGATAGTGCTTCTCACAGCGCAAGGGCCCGAACTGGTACTAGGATCGAGTTGAACACAATTGAGACCCTAGGGGGTGGAACACGATGGGGCTTATGGGCCTACATCTTATTCATCCGACCAGCCCAGGGGCAAGATCCATCGAAGAACTCACTCCTACCCCATGTTCCACAAGAGTGGTCCAAAAACAGACCCCAGTGGAACACCACACGACATGGGCCGACCGACGTCTTAGTTATCCGTCTCGGTCCTCATTCATGAAAGTACTTTCCCCTAAATAGTCTGCCAGTAGCCGCTTCAGGTACTGTGGCACCACGTGATAGCGGAGCGCTTCCTAATGCAGCTGAATGGAAGACTAATGAATGCGTTGGCAGTGGCAGTCACTCTTTGGTGTCGTGAGATCCTAACTAGGAGGGTGAACAAGAATATGTGTTAGTAACGCGTAACCCATACATGCTGCTGGTATTTAAAAAAAAAACAGGGTCATAGATAAAAAAACGTAAAAATATTTAACCACATCCTCTTTCAAATCGGTTAAAACCTATTCATGTCAGCTAATCACTTCTAAAACGCTTTTGAAGGTCAGAGTTCTTGATTTATTATGAGTACATAAGAGCTTTGTATATTGCGTGTCCAAGGTTCGATGCTTAGAGCAAAATGTGAAGGTACTTATCAATGTCAAGCTGATGTCAACACTCACTTAATATAATATAATTTATTATAATCTAATCGTACGTATGTACGTATCTCTGTCTTTAAAGCAGCTCTTGTATTTATAAATATAATCTGAATCTCGGTAACGGCTCCAACGATTTTCATGAAATTTAGTATGCAGGTTGGTTTTGGGGGCGATAAACCGATCTAGCTAGGTTTCATTTTTAGAAAACGTAATTTTATTCGTGTTTTCAGGGAATGAAAGACTGCTACAATATTATTAGAATATGAAGGTAAATTTCTCCATCATCTACAAGGTTATAATAGCTCAAGTGATAAGTTGAGCGGTACCGAAATCAGAAGACTCCAGTTCTAGTCTAGATGATGTTTCCCTTATTTTTTAATATAAAAAAATATATATGTATATATAAAACACCTAGCATAGCTCGGCCGTACAGGTGCTATTATATTTATCAAACAATTTAAAGGTTCAATTATTAGTTTTAAAGTAGGATTACTGTATTAAAATCCATTAAATTTCACGTTGTACAACTTTATAAACAACCAAGGTACATGGTATTTATAAAGCGGAAGAGATATTTTGATTGTTTAAATGTATACACACACTCATATCTCCGAAGAGATTGACAGAGGCGTAATGAAAACCCACATTTTATGGATACGAATATATTAGGTCCATTCACATAATAGATGCAAGCTAATTGCTTTCATACGGGTTAATTGCGATTACTATAGGAGATTTGGGAGCATTTTGACTAGAAAGGGAAGCGAAATGATATTGCTCATACAGATGGGTTGGGGAGTTTAAGTAGTAGCTGAAGAAGTCAAGGTCGCATACCCATAACTCGGAACTGATGCTGTCCGAGCCCTCACTAGACACTAGGCAACTCAGTTTTCGGATAAGCTTGCTTTACTAATTGTATTATATTGTATTGTATTGTGTACGATAAGTAATTGAACTTTAAAAAAGTAGACAACTGACTTCAATGCGTCTATCATAAAATTTAAGACTAATATGGTTTTCTCACGGATGTCATTGTCAGAACTGGACCAAACTCTCATCGAACTACCCTTGAAGTACATCCTTTCCAATAAAAAAAGAATCATCGAAATCGGTTGGCGTGATATTGAGTTATTCGTCCATTTGTCGCGCACAAACTTAATGCAAATTTAAGACTTATATGGTTTTCACATGGATGCCATTGTCAGAACTGGACCAAACATTTAAAAAAAAAACAGTCAAATTAAGAACCTCCTCCTTTTTGAATTCGGTTAACAATAAATTTAATTCAATGTGTAATAAATAAAACACAAGAAAATAAATACTTTGCGCATAACGGGTAACACATAAAAAGAGTACACTATATAACCAACTGAACGTTCCTCGCAGTTTTATCCGCCTTATATGTTTACTGCTCCGCTTCTTAATGTCGCAGCATGGCTTTTATAGCATATAATGGTCGATGGACCAAAACTCTGACCAGTCAAAAATGGTGCTGACGTCTCTCTACGGTTAACCTGTAGACTGATCAGCCTTAACCGACAAGACATTCGAATAGTGGAAAGATAACGGGTCATAAGGCTCTAAATCGACACCTTTCCCCATCAACGTGACAGACAACCCTATACGCCACCCACGTAATCCTGGAGTACGAGGGAGTAGCTACACAACGGGCTGGTATCCTCCTAGAAGCCTGTGAATGCCCAGGAGGCTTCTGAGCTTCTGGAAGGAGCTAGACTGGCTCATTTAGTCAGCCTGTATGTACGCATAATGGACCAATTAAGAGTCTAAATGGGGAAACGGAACCCTATGCCAATAATCTATATTATTCGTCTATAGATACGCGATCCAATCCAAAAAGAGTTATTAAAATCTATCTAATAGTTCCTGAGATAAGCGCGTTTAAACAAACTACCATCTCATCCACTTTACATCAAACCTTGTACACCAAATAGATAAACAGA
Organism: Tyria jacobaeae; assembly: GCA_947561695.1. Lineage (NCBI taxonomy): Eukaryota > Metazoa > Arthropoda > Insecta > Lepidoptera > Erebidae > Tyria > Tyria jacobaeae. Next base: position 9,061,990 of record OX387235.1, on the reverse strand, counting down.
TTTCCAACTTCAGCCACTCAGGGTGACGGGGAAGAGGGGGGGGGGGGGGAAGAAGAAAGTTTGAGTTGGGCATACTCGGTATACTAACCATGTCATGTGTAATAACCATGACTCTCCCTCCGTGGAGCATGTTCTAGTTTCTTATTATAACTGCTAACCTGATAATCAAGATGCGGTGTAACCTTAATAATTATAACAAGCTTCTATATAACGAATTGCTTGATTTAACAAATTAGAACTCGTAAGATCTAAAATGCAAAATGTACTTTTGAAGATATAGTGAGATATAGTGTTAGTTATAACCTTTACATATAACCTCGATGGGTTCAGACCAATTCACAGATGGCGTAGCGGTTTATGTTGTCACCTCGTCACTACGCTGCCGCGCCGAGTGTTGTGGGTTCGATCTCCGCACGGGACAACACTTTGTGTAATCCTCAATTGTTGCTCTGAGTCTGGGTGTTCTTTGTGTCCGTTGTTTGAATGTTTGTAAAGTTCCCCGCGATACAGGAATTAATCCGAGTGCGAAAGTTATCTATTTATAGAAAAAAAAAAGAAATTATGTATGCTAAGTTCAGACACGTTAAAATTCTTCGTAAGACTGTCATTGCTGTTTGGTGCTAAGTAACGTAAACACAACTGTATGTATCTGTTGTTAGTTTTAAAGTTGCAATCGCTGAGAAACGAAAAAGGTTTTCCTGAACTGACGCATAGAAATTAGTAATCTACTTTCTCGCTTTTCTTCACCACCCCAAGGTTGACTGGTAGAGAATGCCCTAGTCATTATGTCCGCCTATGTACACGTGTGCATGAAGTTTATAAATAAATAAATAATCTTGGAATAGATGTGTAGACGATAAGCTAACCAAGATAAAAATGTCCTCGCGAAAAAAGTTGTTAACTTAAAAGATTAATTTTAATAATTAGAAGACTTGACCTTCCCGGTACCAGCCAGTGTTATAGGTATGCGAACCTGACTAGCTTGAGTTATTGCTTAAACCCACCCAATCCATCTGTAAAAACAATATCAAGTTTTCCCATCTTATTCACAAAAGTGCCCGAATGACAGCAATCGGCTCGCCCCCTTTTACGGAATTGAGACAAAATTATTATTGGCAAAATGTGGGCGTTACCTACGCCTCTAAGTACCTCTTTGGGTACAGGCGTTAATGTATGTATGTATGCATAAATTTTCCGAATACTTATTCTATAGAAGTTCGTTGTAACAAATTACTTGGTGACACGAATATTTTCTAAATTCCTTCAGTTTCTTCATATCGTTGCACTGTACAATGATAAAACCCGTTCCAAGCATGTTTATTCGGTCACTATCGAGGCATGAACTAGGGCTGGCACTCTCCCGTCCCGCAGAGGACGCTCCAGGTGCCGTAGAGACTATCTACGGCCTCCATGATCGCTGGCCTGAAGAAGACGGTGGCGTGACGCGATCTGCGCGCGCCCTTCGAGCTCGGATTGGGAAGCAAATTCCCAAACAGTTTCGAGACCACCTACTTTATAAACAGGTTACAGCTTACTCAGTATACATGCCACAGACAGCCGTGTCGGAACAACGTAAGGTTTTAGTCGGTTCGATTCCGACGTAGCCACCTCGATGGTCGACCATCGAATATATACATAAAGAAGCATAAAAAATACGACTTATTAAAATTTATTATATAAATAATAAGATTATATTTAACATTTAACTAAAAATATATGTTTAATATAATACACGCATTGAGCCCAGTTGATACCTTTTTTCTTGTGTTAATTACTCAAAATCGTCCAATTGTTCCTGAGATGAGCGCCTCAAAATATGTTTAACATTTATTTTTTTAATATAACTTACCGATATCATCCTGACGCCTTCAGAATATTCTTCTTCAACAGCTGATGTGGAAATTTCCGTCATTTTTAAATCACTTTTCACTCGCCGCTTTTTTATACAATATTTTTACTTCTAGAAATATATTTTTAGTGTCTGTATTAATAATATGCATATGTACACAAAAAAAAAAAAAAAGTTATCTATGTTATTAATTGATAAAGTCAATAGTTATTAAACTGCATTTAATAACTATTTCAACATTAAGAAATTTTAATGATTTTTTTTTCACACATCTCACACACGGCCATAACCAGACTGTTATATATTACGAAATACATACATGTTATAGATAAACTACACCCGTAAAAAACGAATTAGTAAATTATTTGTCTAGAGTGGGTATCGAACCCAAGACCTCTGGTTAAGCAGTCAGGGTCGCTAACCACCAGTCCGATAGGCCAGGTTATTTATTCAATTGGCGTTTCTATGTACAGTTTAAACAAAATAAATACGTCATTAAGACTAATTAACAACGATTGGAAATTGCTTCTAAAATATGCACTTTTCATAGAGTATATTGTTTGAAAGCATTTGATTAAAACTGACACAATTTAAAAATAATATGTGTTTATTATAACACGAACCGATCGCAACTGGTGTTATTATCGGCTCATTTCGTTCTGTAGTGTTGGGGGTCGAGCGAGAAAGTATTGCCGATATTTAGTCTCGATCGATAAGTCGATGATTTGTATCTTATAAATTGCTAACGTGAGAATGATATAGTGTCTAGTATAAAACGAATCTATTGGATTAAATAAAAAAATATCAATTTTTAAAAGCCGTTTAACAATCGTTGAGTTCTCAAAGACCTTTAGCTGAGTTAAGTCATTTCTTTGCGTGCTTTGTAGTTTACAAAAATAGTACTAAATACTAGAATACTAATATAATTGGCTGCTTAATTTTTATCTACCTAATATATTTGTACTCGTAAAACATGTTGTACTATACAAAATATTTTCTATCCATGTGCATAACATTTGAAATATGTATGTATTATGACGAATGTATAACAAATACATTTATTATTATTATTATTAAAAAAATACAATAATAATTCATACATGAAACAGAATTATGATTTACTTAAAAAGAAAGACAACTTATCAAGCATATCTTTGTTGTAGGTATGGCTGAACATGATATGGGATAGGAGACCTCTGGCCCGCGGAAAAAACGAGGCAGTCATAATACGCATAATTGGCTTTTGAAAATTAATCAAAATTGAATCATAAGACGTTAAAATAAATAGTCATTTGTAAAGTATATGAAAAAACATTTTTAGTATCTATGAAATTTGGGGGTTTCCCCTTAATTTGCCTTGGATCCCATCTACAAATACTGACTTCGTTACAATGGGATCAACGCTGGAATATTATCTTTCAAATAAAAATATATTGTGACTCGGTTGACAATTGATTTAAAAATATAAACCCAAAGAACCTTCTATTTAAAATCTGTTAATCATATGTAATGCTCATAATAGTACATATTACTAAATATAATACCTTATACGCAATAATCTTTTTTTTTTATGCGATACGGGGCAAACGAGCAGACGGGTCACCTATGATGATGGTAAGTGACTACCGCCGTCCATGGACACCCGCAACTCAAGAGTCACAAGTGCGTTGCCGGCCTTTTAGGTAAGAGTACGCTCTTTTCTTAAAGGTTTGTAGGTCGTATCGGTTCGAAAATACGGCAGGCGACAATTTGTTCCATAAGCTGGTTGTGCGAGGCAAAAAGCTTCTGGAGAAGCGCACAGTGGTGGAGTGCCAACCAGGTGATGGTAATCAGATAAGTTATACTGAAAGGAAAAGCCAGCAGTAGCTAATAAGTTACCAATAACAAGTAGCAAACATTCCATAACTAGTAGGGCATTAATGAAATACACACGTGAGTAAAACCATATATTTAAATAAATACATATATATATATCAATATATAACGACGGGCTTGTTAGTCTAGTGGGTGGTAACCCTAATGGGAAAATTTGTATGATCCACAAATATTTATGTGTCCGTTGTGTCCGTTGATTGTATGCTTGTAAAGCCCCCGCGAAAGAATTATTCCTAACGCGGGAGTTGTCTTTTTAATATATATAATTCACTTTAAATAAGTAGACAACCGACTTCAATGCATCTATCAGAAAATTTAAGACTTACATGATTTTCTCATGGATGCCATTGTCAGAACTGGACCAAATTGAAATGGGACCACACGGGAAGCACCAGCTTTCAAATAAAAGGTTCACCCTCACCTCACCCAGTCGAAAATTATGAGGTAATAAGGATACAAAAATAAAAATAAATTAAAAAAAATATAGTCGAATTGAGAACCACCTCCTTTTTAAAGTCAGTAGAAAAGAAAAAGAATTATAAGGGCTCAGAGCTCCCAGATACAGCCAAATTGTCCAGATATGCCACCTTGTCGTCTTTGAGATGTTGCTTTTCCTTCCCAATACATATGAACAAGCAATTTCAGTTTACTTCCCTTGTTTTTAAACGTTCATTTTAAAGTATAGTCCCAATTTCAACACCTTTAATTCTACAAGTGCCCCATTATCGCTTACCCAATATTTGGATTAAAGTCCAATTGGCAAAATTAATGAGCTTAAGTAAGTACGAGTATGTACACACATTGATAGAAATATACTGACTTTTTGTTTCAACTAAAGTGTCAAATGATGACTCAACTGATCTGATTACAAGTCAATTTGTATTTCTTATTCGTACTCTCTGTCTGGTGTCTATGGGCGGCGACTATCACTTAACATCAGGTGACCCGTCTGCTCGTTTGTAACCTGCAACATAAAATAAGAATAGCAATCATGTGGGGTCCAACCTTAATAGTATTTCTATAAGTATAACAAAAAGTATCGTATCGAATATCGATAAGAAACATCGATACACATTCCCATCACTATATGACCAGTTTGCCTTCAATCAGGGCCGTGACAAGGCCTGACATTTAGGTTAACATACATACAACATACTGTTGTAACTGCAAGATCACGAATTTGAAATGCAATTCTAATAAAAATAATATATATTATCTTTTATATGGGCCTGTTGATCTAGTGGTTTGAGACCGTAACTGCTGAGCCAAAGGTCTGGACACAAATTTGTGTCATCGACAAACAGCTCTCCCGGATCTGGGTGTTCTTTGTGTCCGTCAAATTCCCCCGCTGAACAGGAATAATTCTATGAGGAGAGGACTCACTGTATACTAAATTAACACATACGTAAGAGGTCTCGGTACATCCACCAGCCAGTTCGAGTTATAGATATGCGCTCCTGAGTTATAAGCAATATCACTTTTTTATCCTCCATTTCTAGTCAATATACTCATAAAAGTCCCACCCAGTTTCTAAAATTGCCGGGATGATGGCAACACGCTTGCCCTGCTTTATTTTTTATTTTTTTTTTAACCTGTGGAAACCCCATCGGGCCGTCATCCCACCGGGGTGTTCGGTGGAACGGTGTGTCGGAATCGGATCGACTAAAACCACACGGTGTGCCATACTGCGCTTAAAATAGGAGGAATCCAGGAATAGCTTTAGTAAGACATCCGGACCCTTCCTAGCGCCCGTTGCCTGAAAAAGCGCGGGCACCACCTTTGGGTAACTCTTAATTAGGCAACGTCCAGGCACACCAGGACGTCATCCCCACGCGGTTGGCCAATGAAACGCTTGCCCCCCCCTGCGCTAGCCCCTGCTATTACGTAAGTCTGACTAAATTATTGTCGACAAAATGTGGGCGTTAATTACGGCTCTGCTGACCCCTTTTGAGTTACATGCATCAGTTTATGTATATAAGTCGTTAATTTAGGAATTCTTTTACAGAATAGTAACACTTTTCTAGAAGAAACACGAAGACGTTAGTAAAGAGCTTTATTCTCATAAGAACTCTGAATGTGAGTTATTATTTATTATTATTTATACAGAGATACAAAAAACATTTAGGTATATATAATACAAAATATTAAGCCTCTGTGGTGTTACATTTATAAACTTATTTTTCGTACTTAACTACATAATGTTTGAGTTTGGTTTTGTATAGATGTTTATATATTTCACGCTCTTTGTACAGCCGTCGAATAGTATAAACGATTTACGAATAAGTGCGTGGATGAATTAGCTGAAGTTTGCGTGTGTTTCTTAAACAATGTGTTGTTACTTTCCTCCGCAACTGTATGTTGGTGTGAATGGAGTTAGTTGAAATTCTTTTAAGTAAGATACAGGTGTTATATGTGTAGAGTTGATTTGTATTTATTATTCGGTATAATTTATCTGTTGGGTTTAAGTAGTGATAATGGTATATAATTTTGATTATTTTATTTTGAGGTCTTTGCAATGGATTTAAGTTTAGTGTAGTTAATGAGTTTAGAGGCTGAAACTTATATTTCTATTAAATAATCTTAGCGAGATTTTACTAGAGTTGCAAGTATTTGTGCTTATTTTAGTCGGAATACAAAACGACATATTTTAGTAAAACGCTCAGTATTGATGGAAGTTTTGATTTTAGATGATCAATATGGTATCTAGGTGAGTTTGTTATCAATATTTATTGTTGAGCTATTAATTTTCTTGTGTAGATCGGTGTATTATTTTATTATTTAGTAGCTGTTACCCGCGACTTCGTCCGCGTGGTATTTAACAAAAAAGTTATTGTTCATCTCGCAGAGTTAACGATAACTTATTAATTCTGTATTTTATTCTTTTAATCGATTATTATAAAATTTTAATTGGTTTTAATTTTTTTTCGTGAGGTCCCGCCAGAATCGGTCCAGCCATTTCAGAGATTAGCCGGAACAAACAGAAAGACAGACAGACAGACAAAAATTTAAAAAAAAAATGTTTTGGTATATGTACTGTGTATACATCCACATGCAATTAGCTAAAAACGGTTATTTTAATATTACAAACAGACACTCCAATTTTATTTATTTGTATAGATGGTAAGAGGAGCAAATTGAACGTTAGCATTATTTTTCGCGGCAAAAATCATAAATTGTGTTTTGGATGCAACTATTATTAGTAAATTATATTCAAACCAGTCATTTAGCAGATTGAGATTTTGAAGAGACATGTGTCGTCTGCGTTAGTGTTAGGTGTCCTACTAGTCCTAATTATTGTATTTGTATTGTCTGAATAAATTAAAAATAATAACGGGCCAATTAAGGAGCCCTGAGATATACCAAATGAGATGTTTTGAGTACAACTTTTTTTTTTTTTTTATTCTATAGAGGGACAGACGAACAGACGGGTCACCTGATGGTAAGTGACAACTGCCGTCCATGGACACCCGCTTCTCAAGAGTCTCAAGTGTGCTGCCCGTCTTTGAGGGTGATGAGGGGTGGGGGATGCAGGGAGCGGAAAGAAGAGAGGGGGGATGAGGAGAAAGGAGATGAGGGGAGAGGGGGAGTTGGGCCTCCGGAAACCTCACTTATTTCGGGGAAATGCAACGCAATCATTACTTCACAACCGGCTTTCTGTGAGGCCGTGGTATCGGACCGGTCGAGCCGGCCCATTCGTGCCATGGCTCTACCACGTACAATAACTTATGAAGTTTAAATTTTTTTTTTGTTTAATGTATGAAGTAGCCTTTGATGACTCACAGTATCAAACGCTTTTTTAGATCAACAAATATTTCTAATGCAAGGTCCCTTTGGTCGATATGAGTTTTAAATTAGCAATAATTACTGATATTTCTTTTGTGTTATACGGTACAAGTTATTTTAAAGCTATCTCATGTCTAAAATAATTCTCGTCCATTAAAGTATTACCGCCATTTACATAATACACTCAGTGACTATTTTAACTCACACATTGACTTATTACTTGTTAATATTCTAGATAAATCGTATACTTACTTTTATCGGTATAGTGATATTATTCTGGATTCATTTTATTATATATAATGATTATATGTAAACAAAACATTTTAAAAGACCATTAGGTGACCCGCAATTTTAAGAGTAATGGTGGAGTTTCTTGCCCATTCTTCTCCATACGAAACTACATTTTGGAATGGGCGACTAGAATCAATCGGCTTTTCGGGATCAGCTGTTGGGGTAACTGACCCGATAAGTTTTGGAAGTAGTACTTTTCCTACGTCTGTGCCAGCTGGCTGAATGAGGTGAGGATATCTACTTAGCCGGCCAGGCTGTATAAGCCGTCGAACCGTAGCTAAGTAGATAATACTAGGAGCAAGGAAAGGTGTCTATGTTAGCCGGCCAGACTGGTTAGTCCTTGAACCGTAGCTGAAGTGAAACACCAGAGAATGGTTGGAATCGACTTATATTTGATTAAAAGTGTGCTAGTTATATTTACATTTTTGACTATTAAGTAATGGAGTTAATTTACCGCACATTATATGGATTAACCAATCACATTTCTTATTCTATATTTACAATATTTACTGTGCACGCAACCAATCAGCTTACGTTCCTGTTGTCCTTGTATGTGTGCGTGAGTATAAATTAATGCATCGTATAAAACCGCGGTGTCGCGCGGATCGCGTTTATTCGCCGCTTGGTATGCTGTGCGAGTGGATGCGTGCTGTCTTGATGCATTTTCAGAGCTATAGAGTACGTGGCATATGTACGCCACAGGCTCATTCGTGCCGGAGCATTGCGCAAGCGTTACAGTTTTCTTATTTACATTTGCAGATACGATTGTGGTTTAATGTGGTATTTGTTGTGCTGGTCTCTCGAGTGCTATGTCGCGGACTTAAGTCATTGTTGCGTAACCCGTATATTGTATTTCATTTCAATATTGATTCACGTGAGTGTTCTTGAAAAGCGGGTAGATTATTCTCCAAACATTATTGCCCTTTTTCTGCAATCGAGTTGCGAAGATTATATTTTCATAAAGTTCATATGCTTTATGATAACTTGTTGATGTTTATCCATAAATAATGGTTTCTGTTTTCAACAAGTTTTTTTGTTATTTCGTATTATTAACCGACGATATTTTCATGTTTTTTTATGTTTGTTACCTCAGAACTTTCGACTGTGTGAACAGATTTCGACGATTTTTTCCCGTGTCCAATTCTGACAATGGCATCCATGAGAAAACAATATAAGTCTTAAATTTGCATTAAGTATGTGCGCGACAAATGAACGGTTAACTCAATACCACGGCAAACGATTTCGATGATTCTTTTTTATTGGAAAGGATGTACTTCAACGGTAGTTAGATGAGAGTTTGGTCCAGTTGTGACAATGACATAAATGAGAAAGCCATATCAGTCTTAAATTTTATGAAAGACGCATTGAAGTCGGTTGTCTACTTTTTTAAAGCCCGATTATATGTACAAAAATGGTAACAACGCCACCCTTGCTGGTTTGTCTATTATTGTATCTGTGGTTATTGTTAGGTCTATGATATAACTTGACGTCGCTTTCCGATGTAAGGAAATATTTCGAAAGAGCAGCTGACATGTTTTTTTTTTAATGCTATAGGGGGCAAACGAGCAGACGGGTCACCTGATTGCCGATGACGGCTTTGCCGGCCTTTTAGGTAGGAGTACGCTCTTTTCTTGAAGGTTTGAAGGTCGTATCGGTTCGGAAATACGGCAGGCGACAATTTGTTCCATAAGCTGGTTGTGCGAGGCAAAAAGCTTCTGGAGAAGCGCACAGTGGTGGAGTGCCAATCGTCCAGGTGATGGGGATGGATATTTTATATATTCAATACCAAGGATGTTGGTTGTATATCCAGATATTTCCGAAAATATATGCATAAAAAATAACATCCTTGAAAATCGGGAGAAAATTTATGGTATGTTGTTTAGAAATAAGTACCCATGCCAAGAAATGCAATTTACGAAGATTTTTGAATTGAAAACTTCTTTAGGCGCGTTGACCACTTTTCGTACGGGTGAACGTCGATCGTCACCGAACGCTTTCCATGAGCTATACGTACACTGTGTATAATCTAATAGCTCGACGATACAATTTACAAGTTACTTAGTTTTCAACTCTATCGGCAGTTCCCAAAGACTGTATTTTGTGTTTAATCGTTAATCATTTGTTGTATTATAACTGACTTGTTGTTACTTGATATTATATTATTCTTTTTTTTTTTTTTTTTATTAATTATTGTATTCCATCTTCGAGCCAATGAATTGCCAATGTTATGTACGCCATTATTGTCACATGCATCAGGCCATAAGTTAAATAGTTTAAGTTATTTTCAATCTTAAATGTTTGTGATGTGGCAGTACTTCTTAAATAAATTAAAAAAAAAAAAGACTGCCCGTATTACGACAAGATACTCAAGCTGAGTCAACCAGTTGTTATATTTTTACTACACAAACCGCTCCTTAAATTCGACCATCGTATTTACAACAGCCTCTGCATGTACAGTACTTGGAAAAGAACTATTAAATAAGTGGACTAAATACTTTTTTTCCAAAATATGATCGCTCAGGCCTGAATCTCATACTCAAAGTGCGGGAATTTTCTAAAAAAAAAAAAAAAAAGGCGGAAACCTCTATTAGAACTCTGGAGGTGCAGGTGTCAATGGGTGGCGGTTGTCAATTGCCATCAGGTGCCTCGTCTGTTTGTCTGTCCACCTACATCAGAAAAAAAAAATCGAGGACCGTGGGGGGGGGGGGGGTATATACTTGTAACTAGTCGGGAGTCCGGAGCACTCTACCTAACAAGGTTTATTAAATAAAACAATTTGTCGCATTATATTATATGTATATTACATTACATAGTACATTAAAAAAATAAAAATAGGCCCCTACCTATATATATGCGTGAGTGTTTATATGTATTCTTCCAATAACGGTTAAATTTAATTCGCTTCAAATTACATGTAAAATATCAATCAAAGTAATAAACACTAAAAAAAAAAAAAAATTAAAAAGATTTTATAATGACACTCTGGTCATGCTTATCGTAAACACGCATTATCATCAACTGCAGTTGTAAACAAAATTCACAAGCAAACGGGTCTAATTTCACATTTCACGTGCAAGATATTACACCACCAAACAAATAACACAATTTAAAAAAATCTGGGTACTTCCCGGTTAAAAAAATATTACCCAGGCACAGGAATTCCCGGGTAAAAAAATTATAACCCTATACACGAATATACTTTATAAATACAATTTCTTTAAATTTTTTATTAGAGTTACACATACACTTCCTGAAGCATCCTTCTTAGTCGCCTATAATAGACCCACTTGTGACGTAAAACCGAGTGGCGTTAGTCCGTTTGTGTCCGACGACATACCATTTCACCGAGGGAGAGCAAAACACAGATAACCGGTTGTTATACGATGCTTTATATATTGTTCTATATTTAAAGAATAATGATGGCACTGGAGGCTCAAACCCCTCCCCCCTCTTCTTTCCTCCGCGCCCTTACGACAATCGAGTCGGAGGTGTCCATCTGTGATCATCTGTGATCACAAAAAAATAATAATAAAAATTCTTTATTAATGACTATTTTGCTTATTCCACTTTATTATTACGCCTGTTCCTATAAGGAGCCGGCATTTTTAAATGTACAGTCTTCACGTGGAGTTTCATAGAATTTGATTGTGAAAACGATTTGGAGCAGTGGGAACATTGGTAAGGTTTAATTCCCGTATGTACCTGAAACAAAAAATACGTATTATATTATCTATACTACAAAGGGCTCGGACTTCCCGATACCACCTAGTTCGAGTTATAGGTGTGCTCATACTTCCCAATTCATAGAATGGGAAAGAAAAAAATATTGCTTATACATATAAGCAATATTTTTTTCTTTCCCATTCTATCCTCGCTCCTGTATATACTATACTAAAAACTTGCCGAACTAATTCCCAAAAGTGCCCGGAACAGAAAAGGCTTTCCCGAACGACGATGACGAATGTGGGCGTTAACCTCTGCCTCCCTCTTCAAGAATAGAAGAGAGAGCGTATGTAATGCTACACAGAAATACATAAAGCCGTGTAGTTCTTGGTGAAGTAAAATAGGGACGCGTTATCTCTTCCCGTTTTTTTTTTATGCGATAGGGGGCAAACGAGCAGACGGGTCATCTGATGGTAAGTGATTACCACCGCCCATGGACACCCGCAACTCAAAAGTCACAAAAGGCTAGGCTACTAAGACATCGAACTGTTACAGTCCTACATTGCTCGGAGGACGCCAATAGGCTTGTCTACTATAATTTAAGTTGGATTATATTATAAAAGACAAACGTGGAATTATAATACGCATATGTTTATCCCTTCGGGGATATAGGCGTGAGTTTATGTATTTCTTGTAAGAGCTAAAGAGATTTTGTTTATTAGTTTGTTTGTCGTTGTAATATCTACTGGCTTTATAGAGTATATATTGTCTATTAAACTTTACGTAAGTGACCAAAAACAAATTAAAACTGCTGGAAATGGCTAGGTTATTAAATTTTGTATGTAATATTTATTGACTGACAATACTATAATTCGGTAGGAATTTCAAACAAACACACATTCACAATTATAATTTTAAGCGACATCGTTCTTGTAGAATTTTTTAACCTTACATTTATAGAGACTTACTATTCCAGACAATAATCTATAATATATCTGTAACAAATTACATCAAGATCCTGTGTTAATCTATGATAAGCCATGCTTAGACTCGAATCAGACGGCTCGGCCTGAGTATTACCACCTCATAGAAGACCGGCAGGCAAACAATGGTTGCATTGTATTGCCGAATAAATGAGGAGGCCCGACTCCCCTCCTCATCACCCTCCTTACTACTCTTGAGTTGCAGGTGTCCATCTGTCTGACCGCCTGTTCATCTGTCCCCTTTGCCATAAAAAAAAGAAAAAAAAAAGACTATGAATGACAACTTAAATCTACATTTATTTGGTCGTTTTTGTGTGATTGAGTAACAAACATCCATGTAACCTTATAACTGAAGTGAGATAAGATACTTACCCTGTCATGTCTATTTAATGCAGCTTTGTGTTTGAAAGCCTTGGGGCAGTGGGAACATTTGAAAGGCCTTTCACCAGTGTGGGTCCGAGTGTGGATCTGATAACAAATGGATTAGATTATTATTGATCATGATTAAATACATCATTTTTTATATGGCTTTACCCAAGCTTAGGCACGAGAAGACCGGTGTGGTACCACGGCCTCACAGAAGATCGGTTGTGAGGCAAAGCTTGCATTTCCCCAAAATTTGTGAAATTCCAGGAGGTCTAACTCCGTCGCTCCTCTTTCCTCTACCCTCATCATTACTCTCCTGTTTCCCATCTCCTCATCCGAACTCTCTTCTTTCCCTTCCCTACATCCCCATCCCCCCTCATCACCCTCAAAGGCAACACTTACGACTCTTCCCTTATATTATAACTTTTACAACTGGCCTAGTGGTCTAGTGGTTAGTGACGCCAACGCCGTTAAAAAACATGTAACCGCCTTCAATATTCCTTTTCATGAAAAATTGTAAAACGGAAAATTGAAAGACTCATACGTAACGTGAGTTAAAGAATTATGTCCTAACTCGTAACCATTAAGATGTTGTACCTTCCACCAATAATCAATATCTTATGAACTTTAGAAATTATATGAAACTAAAACTAAGTGTCAATATTTTTAACAGTGGTAGAGCCATGCTTAGGCACGAATGGGCCGGCTCGACCGGTGCGATACCACGGCCTCACAGAAAATCGGTTGTGAAGTAACGCTTGCGTCGCATTTCCCCGAATTGAGTGAGGTTTCCGGAGGCCCAATTCCCGCTCCCCCCCTTTCTCTACCTCATCTCCTTTCTCCTTTTTTCCATCTCCTCATCCCTCTTCTCTTCTTTCCGCTCCCTGCATCCCCCATCCCTCATCACCCTCAAAGGCGGGCAGCGCACTTGCGACTCTTGAGTTGTAAGTGTCCATGGACGGCGGTGTCACTTACCATCAGGTGACCCGTCTGTTCGTCTGTCCCCCTATAGTATAAAAAAAAAAATGTCAATGGATTTCCTGGGATGCCATGATCAAATACTGATTTGGTGACAATAGAACCTCCGCATGAGTATACTACGTGACACCAAAAAAATATTTGAAAATCTGTTTTGGATTTGGGGGAGAAATCGATTAAACTTCCTTTGTTTTTAAAGTAAACTAGACATCAGTTACAATCTCAAACATCGAAGTCAAAAACCGGTAAATGAACTTAAAGAGAACGTACCTGAAGTCTCTGGTAGACGCTGAATTTCTTCGGACACTGTGCACATTGAAACGGTTTCTCTCCAGTATGTATTCTTTGGTGATAAATTAGAGTAGCATTTGACTGTAAACATTATTTTATAATAATTACATATGACGGAATTTGGAGGTAAGATTAAAAACACACCGCCATAGGAATTGATTCTAAATTCTCAAAGTCGGGGTTGTGAACTCAGAATCTATTCCTACGGTAAAATGGAGCCAATATTTTTATTTAGACTCCTAGCTATACATCTGTGAAAACGGCATTCAATTCCATGCAGTAGTTTTTGCGTGATGCCTGTACAAAACTACAGACTCTCACTTCTGTTGTTCTAATAAAGACGTCCATATTAATTTTTCTTCAATATCTACAATGTACAGACATCGGGCTGTTACAATTTTATTATATGATATATAGATATACTCACAATACACTTCTTGCCACACATTTCACATACAACATGTGTCCTATGTCTCGGCTCTTGTCGTTTATGTTTCAACTTAACTCCAAGATGTACTCGCTGATAGTGAACGCCAAAGGAACGCTCGTGAGCAAACGTGCGGTTACACTGACAAACAAACATGTTGTTATTTAATATTAGACTGGTCTCTAGGTCTAATGAACTCTAGTGTTTAGTGATCCTGAATGGTGACCCAGAAGTAATGAGTACGATTCCCACCCAAGACAATTTATTCTGTTTGGGTGTAATTTGTCTAAATATGTACAGGTAAATTAGCTTGGAGAAATTTTTGCGTTTGTAGTAGTGTATGGTCAGCAAATAAAAAAAAACAACATTTTATTTTTATTTTTTTTAAAGGTACGTTTGTGGCTGGAGCACACCAAATGCGTACACGTCTACGCATACGCACTACGTACTAATACGGACGTGAAAATGTGTATCCACTGCATTGTAATCTATGGAACTGTATGAGGCAGACAAGCCAGTTACAAACATTACAAGCAGTGAATGCCGGTTTTCACTTCAGTGAAGACGTGTATGAATTAGGTGTTCTCCGGCCATAAATGTTTTATTCTATAATTCATCAACCCCAGGCATATCACAATCATCCCTATCCTCGCTTTCATCAGATGAATTATTTAAATTAATTATGATTCGTTCTGATATTGTGTCTAAAGCTGCGTCTCTACCCTGATATTTGTTTTCCTCCTCAATAGCATGCAGACAAACTTTTCTCCATTCCTCTACAGTTATGGCGTTCATTTTTTCTTCAGCTAATGACATTATAACCTTCATATTCATTGCGACATTCTTTTTTGCGACATATGTTTTCACTATCCCCCATATATTTTCTATAGGATTAAACTCCGGATGGTATGGTGGTAAACGCAGCACAGTATGACCGTGCTGTCGTAATATTTCGTCTATCTTGTACTCTACAAATCTCGCCTTGTTTTGCAGAATCAGTTCATATAATTGAGGCTTAAGCAACGTGGATGAATGCTCAATGTTTCGCAATGTCAGCCAGTCAATCATTTGCTATTTTCTAGAATTACTATTCGGTGCAGGATTTTGTATTGAGTTATGATATGGTGCGTTGTCAACAACAACAACACAATTTGGTTGTAAGTTGGGTATTAATTGAGTTTGAATCCACCTTGAATAGTTGTCATAGTTCATATTGTCGTGGTAATCTCCACTTTTTTGGTTGGCTTTAAACATAAGCAATGCATTTGGTATAAAGCCATCCATACCAGCGGCATGAACAATGATTAAGCGGTTGCCTTTCGATATATGTTGCTTCAAACCTGAAGTGCTTCCATCTGACCAAGATTTCGAGAGGGTATGTGATGTATGTATATATGTTTCGTCGGTGTAAACAATTGGTCGGCGTTGTTCGCGATATTCAGCAATTTTCACCAAATAATTAATTCGCAAGTATCTGATTTCGTGTTTTTTCCATAAGAAGTTTCCGGTTATCTTCTGTTTGCTTCCAATTAAAACCTAATGACATGACGTGTTTTCGTAACGTGCTGACACAACCTTTATAATCGATATCTTCTTTCAATTTTGCGTGCAAAGTTTTCAAAGTGGGAACTTCTTTATTTGTGATGTGGAAGTCATAAATTGTTCTTCTGATAACTTGCTGATCAAAGTTATCGATTACTATTGTAGGTTTACGATTCGGTTTCTTTTTAGGATATTTAAATGTTACTGCCTGATCTGAAGGACGACATTTGCTTTCTGATACTACCTTTCTGACGGATGCTATTGAAATTCCTGTTGATTTAGCAACTAATTGAGTGGGGGTCATAATACTGCTAGGGTTGTTATTACACTCATTTTCGATATTTGTACAAACAGTACAAAACTTCTTTAGTTTGAGAAGTCAAAGGCTTGCCTCGACCATGTTTTAACACTGGAGCCATTTTGAATTAACAATATAAAGTTACAACACTTACACACAAATTAAACACTTCAACAAATATTATAACAATAATAACAAACAATAACAACAATCAACAAATACAAAATTTAACAATTAACGTAATAATTATAATTTTTGAATGAAATGTGTGCTTTATGTTATAACAGTACCAAGCGACTGACGCCGGACTGCACGTGGCACCTGCGGACAGCGTAAACTGGTTTATTCTGGTTTTGTGCGTGTTTCCACTTTCCACTATCAAGTGACGATTTTTTGCTTTAGATTGAAATATCTCGGAAACGGTGCGTCCTAGGCCAAAAATAACAAAAATTTTGAAGCCCCCCCGTAGGCCCCCCGGAGTTTTAAAAACCTAGATGAAAGGAAAAAAAAATATATATATCGGTCTCTCCTCTTTGAAGTTTCACTTCTATCGTGTGTGAATCGCACACACATCTTTTTTTTTATAAAGTCAAAACCTTTTTCTTTAAAATAAAAACTTGTTTTTATTGAAAACAAAAATCAGAGTGTTGCTAGGGATAAGAATAAAATTAAATAGTAATGTTAGGATATCGAAACATTTTTGTATAGGCCAGAACGATATAGTGGAAACGCGCTCTAAGATCTGAGTAATATACACACCACTACATATGCAAAAATTTCTCGAGACTAATTTCACTGTATGTATTTATAAATTGTATATTTCCTTCCCACTTTGATCCCGGGTCTTTTAAGCGGGGCGTGAAAAAGCATCTCACCAGGCCGCCATAGTATGGGTCACCATGCTGCATTGACTAGACATGCAATGAGGATGGTGACCACCACTCTTTGACTTCACCTATTGCTTTCCATCAGGCAAAGTGGAGTCACTATGGTAGGCTAATATAAAAAAAAAATATATACATATATAACAGTCTTGTTACCATAGTACAAGCTCTGTTCTGTTTGGGATCATAAGACCTATTAAACATATAATGTATTTGTTACAAATATTTTACAAATTATTATTTTATTCAACAGATACAAAAACAGGTAACAAGTTATGTTACACATCAAAACATTATGCAGCATGCCGTATATGAACTTAGGAGACCAATTACGACTGTACACAGCTTTCAAATAATAAATAGCTTCGAAAAGATTCAAGAGATGATGAAAATAAATTCATACTTTTATATACGATGTCGTGGAAAATTGATATTCAGACGATAGCTGGTTGGGCTTAAAGATACATAAAATAATAAAAATAATACAATGTTAATTAGACTGGGTTATTTGAGATCTGTTGTTTATGCACTACAGCGCCTGGTTAGAAAAGTACGCAACACATAGCGAAACAACAACGCAACCGTCTTCGTCCGCTAGGTCCGAAAGACATAAAAACAGATGCCAACGTCAATTAATTAGTGTATCGTCCGGTACCGTCGCGGCTGGACGACTTACTCCTTGAAAAAGGCTACCCGCCGGGACCAAAACTAGTCGGGCATCCCCGAAATACACACGTGAGTAATACCGTATATTTAAATAAATATGAATCTCATTCACGAAAGTTTTTATTTTAATATTTATTGTTTTCTTGAAACAGATAATACTTATTTGTACACAATGTGTCCGAAAGACAATGTACAAAGGCCTCCTTTTGTACATTATCTTTCAGATTTTTTTGTACATATTCTTTCTTATTGATAAAAGCAATCTTAGGATACAAAAAGAAATGACACAGAATGGATCGCCCAACTAGACGAGGTGTTCATACCATACGGATAACTGATAAATAGTCAGTAAACTTGTTGGTCTAGCGACTCCGAATGCTGAAGATGAGGTCGTAGGCTCGATTCGCACACGGGACAAGAATTTGTGTGGTCCAGAAATAATTGTCAAGAGTGTTTTTTGATTTAATGTTTGTAAAGCCCTCCACGATACAGGAATTATTGCTAATGCGTAAGATGTTCTTATTAAAAAGCTTAAAAAAATACTTTGATTTTCTTTTTCGGCTAATTCTTTTCGTGTTATGGATACACATTTTTTTATGCCATAGGGGGCAAACGGGCAGACGGGTCACCTGATGGTAAGTGAATAAAAACGATAAGCTATGAACCAATAGTATAAATTAGGAAACATCCGAGTATACCATGAACATCCTTGGTACTAAATACCTGTAAGTTATAAGGATCAATTTTCAGTTTCAAAGTCAGGAGTCACCGTTTGAGAGTCGAAAATATACGATCCCGAAGTAAACGGTTTGGCTCTTCTTTCCTGTGCCGCTCGGTCTGGAATTCACTACCAGCGCTTCATTTTCCTTCCCACTTTGATCCTGGGTCTTTTAATCGGGGCGTGAAAAAGCATCTCACTAGGCCGCCACAGTGTGAGTCACCATGTTGCATTGGCTAGACATGCAATGAGGATGGTGACCACCACTCTTGGACTCCACTTATTGCTTTCCATCAGGCAAAGTGGAGTCACTATGGCAGACTAATAAAAAAAAACGGATTTATTTATTATATTTATTTTACGTTTTTGGGTAATTGTTAGCAATTTTCTTTATTCACACGGGCTAGAGCTATTATCGTGATTCAGGATCACACTATTTGCTACGTAGTTCAGCTTGTCTTCGCAAGATGGCGCTGTTATATGGTTCTGCAGTATGTGGAAGTCGTTACAAATAATACGATCTCTTAGAATATTATTATTATGCTTACCTCATCGCATTTTACTGTTTCTTCTTTCTTATAAGTTTTCTGGTGTTCTTTTAGAAGCTCTCGACTTGTGAAATTTTCTCCGCAATGAATACATGGACTGCAAATAAGAAAACATTTAAACTGCTTTTGCCCGCGATTGCTCATAATGGTAGCGTAATGACTAAGCCCTCGGACTTACGATCAAGAGGTTGTGGATTCTGTGAATTTTCATTTAAAAAATGAATGTAAAAATTATAGCTAAGCTAACTCTGGTCATAAACTATTTGTGTGGTATATTTTTAGAACCAAATCCGTTTCCGTTTTATAGGGTTCCGTACCCAAATGGTAAAACGGGATCCTATTACTAAGATTCCGCTGTTCATCCGTCCATACGTCTGTCACCAGGCTGTATCTCACGAACCGTGATAGTTGGACAGTTGAAAATTATAAAGACGATATATTTCTGTTGCCGCTATAACAACAAGCACTAAAAATAGAATAAAATAAATATTTAAGTGGGGCTCTCACACAACAGACATGATTTTTTTGCCGTTTTTACAGATAATGGTACGGAACCGTTCGTGCACGAGTCCGACTCGCACTTGACCGGTTTTATTTAAACATCTATACATTCATCCTCACATTTTATAAGACTGGTTGGTGCCTGCGACTGTGTCAAAAAAAATTGCGACTAGTATTAGATTCTAATGATCCTAAATCACATGGACTCTAAATTAAATACGTGTAATATGAAACTAACAAGCTATTTCACTTGGTCGGGTTATATTTTAGCAATATATAAGCGCTGTCATCTAACGTTTTTAAATTTGAAGAGATGGAACAAAACTTATGTGATCCACAAATATTTGTCCCAAGTCTGGGTGTTCTTTGTGTCCGTTAATTGAATATTTGTAAAATTATAAAGCTAGATTTAGACTTACCATAGACTAGCATCACATGTCCCGTTGTCTATTGTATCTGTGTGTCTTTTCAGCGCTTCCATATTTTTAAATTGAGTATTACATTTATTACATAATAACTTCTCATCTACTTTTGACTCCTGAAAGAATTGTTTATGGTTTAATTCACAATCACTTATTTGCCGTGTGGTTCTAGGTGGGGTAAAATAAAATAACCGCATTTACTACCCTTATCGTTAACGTTAATATTATCTATTAGACAGTTCATATATATACAGTACAGCCCGATGGTGGCAAATAGGCTTGCAACCTATTAAGTTAGTGGGATCATATTCTTATATCTAAAATGTAGGTGTTTTATACACCTCTACTACCCCGTAGGGAATACAGGCGTGAGCGCACATTTTGCTAACATAATAATTTGCAATCCTATTGCCGGTCAATCAGGCACTATATACTGTCTGTTAGAAAACAGTCCGAGCCATTTTCACCTTTTACAACACGTCACGAGTAGAATAGAATTGCATCTCTAAACATTTTTTTTTTATTTATGCGATAGGGGGCAAACGAACAGACGGGTCACCTGATGGTGAGTGACTACCGCCGCCCATGGACGCCCGCAACTCAAGAGTCACAAGTGCGTTGCCAGCCTTTAAAGTAGGAGTACGCTCTTTTCTTGAAGGTTTGAAGGTCGTATCGGTTCGGAAATACGGCAGGCGACAATTTGTTCCATAAGCTGGTTGTGCGAGGCAAAAAGCTTCTGGAGAAGCGCACAGTGGTGGAGTGCCAATCGTCCAGGTGATGGGGATGGATATTTTGTGGCGTAGGACGATGGCGGAAACCTGCAGCCGGTATAAGTCCGAACAATTCCTCTGAACACTCCCCATGATACAAGCGATAGAGGATGCAGAGAGAAGCTACATCTCTACGCAACGGGTTATAATTTAAATTAATAACAATACTGACCTTAAACAACTTATGAGCTTTTTTCTTATGCATATTCAAACCATTTTGTCCAATAAAACTTTCTCCGCAAACATCACAGCAATATTTAGATGGATGCTGCAACCTCACATGTGTCAGATGACTAGTAGATTTAGTGAATGTAGCACCGCAAATTTTACAATTAAATTTGTGTCCCTTATGCCATTTTAAATGTTCTTTAGCCCGGTGGCAGGACTTTGAGGTGTGGGCACAGAGTTTGCAGATATATTTTCTCTCGTGGGCTGTTGTGCTGTGGGCTTTTAGTGATCGAGGATCCGGCCACCTTGTGTGGCATATCTCGCAGGCAAATGGGCCTGTACTCTGAAATAGAATTTATTATAATTAGAGTTGGGACTTCCCGGACATCCGGTTCGAGTTACAGCGATGTGCTCGAGCTATTGCGAACACTTCCCAATACATCCGAGTGAGCAATATCCCCTTTCCTTTTCATTAAACTCCCAATTTTCCAATCTTTAATTTCTAAAGTACCTGTTTGACTGCAATACTTACTACACTTCGACTACCAATTTTATCTATATACCAACTTTTATCCAGATTGATTTATCGAATCATCCATAAAAGCATTTTTTTTATGATATATTAGAACAGACCAACAGAATGGTCACCTGATGGTTAGTAATGACCGCCACCCATGGAAACCTGTAACTCAAAGAGTCGTAAACGCGCTGCCCGCCTTTGAGGATGATGAGGAGATTGGAAAGGGAAGAGGGGCCGGGACCCTCACTCGGTCAGCAATATCTAACGATTAGGCTGACGCCGATTACTCCGGTCAAGCCGACCCTATCGTACCTTAGCATGGCTCTCCAACAGACAGTTACTTTCTCATTTATGTTACTTGTATGGATAGTATTTACAATATGACATTAATTGTACTCACCGGATCATGCCTTATCATATGGTTCTTGAAAGTCAAATCCGTCATAAAACCTTTGTAACAAAATTCACACTTATAAAACGAATTGTTATAATTATATGAACTCTTTCTGGCTAATACTTCTTCTAACTGCTGTTCCTTATTCAAAATAATCACTTCTATATCTTGATTATTTAAAAAGTCAACATTTACATCAGCAGTCGGCTCAAAATCTAGAGTCTCGAACACATCAGTTTCAAATTCAAAATCAGAAAAAGCTATGCCCTTGTCTTTTTCGAAATTGTCATTTTCAAATTCAGAAAACTCTATGCTTTTAGTGATTGTTTCCAAACTGTCATCTCCAAATTCAAATTGGGGATATTCAATTTTTTTCTGTTTTACTTTTTTTGATAATGGTTCTTCGTCGCTTTGGTCTGTTAATTCTTCTTTTAGAAGAATGTCGAGTGCTTCTTCTTTAATATGTGTTTCAGGAGCGAGAAGTAATGTCGTAGAAGTTTCAATGTCCGACGTAGAGAGTGAGTGTGCAGGAGACTGGGATAGAGATAGATTTTGTATGTGGTCTAGTGTTAACTGTAATAAATAAATTATATAAAGAAAAGTGTCATTATGTTAGTACATCTCAATAAAAAGATTGATTCATAATGTCGAGAGTATTGTTTAACTACAAGAAAAGCAAAATTATTATTTTTAAAAACCTGCTACGGTTAAAAATTGAAAAAGGATAAAATCTTTTTAAGAAGTCACAAACTCCAATCAAAAACGGACTAGTAGTTTTGGTTTTGCACAAACAATTGTTTACTGCAGCGCCCCCTGGTGAGTTGTCACCGCACCAATCCGAATCCAAACCGAACCCATAACAGAAAACTGCATCAAAATCGGACTAGTAGTTTTAGAGAAAAATTTGCAACGGATTTGCACAAACAAACATCCTCTCACCCCAAACGCATTCGTTCCGTCGCGGGTAAACAAAAACACAGTGATGTATTATTTATGAAATATTGGTTATAAGCAATTGTGAAGGGCTGGTTTTTCTATCATCATGAATTCTTGATAGATTATTTTTCTAAACCATCATCAAAGGTATCATTATTACTATCGTCTGTGTTCGTTTTCGGGAGCATTGACCTAACACGCTGTATACAGGGATTTAAAAAGCGGTTTGGTATAAGGTTATAGTAGCGAATGGCGTATCAGTTTAAGTGGTCACCTCGCCACCACGCTGCCTCGCCGTGTAATCCACAAATTGTTATTCTGAGTCTGGGTGTTTTTGTTCTTTGAGAATTAATCCTAGTGTGGGAGTTTTTCGTTTTTAAAGCTTTCATAAATATCCGTATATGCATTCAACATCCATGGTATTAAATAACTCTAGTTTCATTCATGTCAGCCCTCTCTCCAATGATTCAACCGACTTCAAAAAGGAGGAGGTTCTCAATTCGACTGTATTTTTTTATTATGTTTGTTACCTCAGAACTTTCGACTGGGTGAACCGATTCTGATGACTTTTATTTTTATTTGAAAGCTGGTGCTTCCTGTGTGGTCCTATTTGGTCGAGTTCTGACAATGGCATCCATAAGAAAACCATATAAGTCTCAAATTATTATTAAATATGTGCGCGACAAATGGACGAATAACTCAATATAGCGCCAACCGTTTTCGATAATTCTTTTTTTTTATTGGAAAGACTGTACTTCAAGGGTAGTTAGATGAGAGTTGGGTTAGATTCTGACAATGGCATCCATGAGAAAACCATGTGTCGATTGTCTACTTTTTTAAAGTGAATTATTAGATCCAAAGAATATTTAAACAAAAGATATGTTTTGGTCATTCTTTAAGTTTACGTGCGAAATATGTACGATGCTCGATACTTTTGGCAAAGGCTGTATGTGTACGTACAGCCTTATATGTATGTATAAAAGCATTGCTCACTAAACTACTAAACTTCAGCAGTAAATGTACATACATACACTCACGCCCACATTTTGCGAATAATAATCTATTCCACTTATATAATACGGGACTTTTAATACTGGGGACAATGGGAAAATTTGGATTACATTAACAGGATATAATGGGAAGGAAAGGGTTAGTTTTTTTTTGTAATTTTTTTTTTGAAAAGACAACTCCCGCAGTAGAATTAATCCCTGTGTCGCGGGGGACTTTACAAACATTCAAACAACGGACACAAAGAACACCCAGACTCAGAACAACAATTTGAGGATTACACAAAGTGTTGTCCCGTGCAGGGATCGAACCCACAACACGCGCCTAGCGGCAGCGTGGTAGCGAGGTGACCACTTAAACCGTTACGCCATCTGTGCAGTCCAAACTTTGTTTATACAGATGGATAGGGGAGTATAAGCAAAAACAAAAAAATAAAATAGAAAATTATACATAGTGTCGGGCAGAATACGACATTAAACAGACATTTTCATTGACTTCTCATTCAATTTCTACTTGTACTTCAAATTACCGATTTTAACTTACCTTTTACCTTACAATAAACTTAAAAATTATGATTGACAAAATTAAGGTATTTAATACACCTCTCCTTGCTGGTGCAGGCGAGTGTATAATAAAGTTATATGATGTAAATGAGTTACCATTGACACTTCTGCAGCAGAGATTGTGCTCTTCAGAAGTTCTTGAGCCTGAATACATCTGTCCCTAAAACGGTTACTTTTAATAAGAAGACATTGGCAGAATATGCAGAGGTAGTGTGGGTATACATCCGGTATTGACACCTGAAACAAGCAAACACAGAACACTCAAAAAAATTATAAAAAAATATATATAACCTGATGGTAGGTAGGAACCACCGGCCAATGACACTTGTGACTCAAGGGTCGTAAGTGCGCTGCTCGTCTTTAAGGGTTATGATGGGGGAGATGGGAAGTTGGGCCTTTGCATTTTGCCAATTACAATTTGGTACCACTAGGGGTAAGCCTCTATTACCTTCAACTGGGCACTGTATGACTGTATACTTACTGTTTGATAGGTAGCAGTCCAATCCCTAAGTCGCTTATCCCTTAGTTCCACCGTAACCACACGGCAAGAAAATTTTACTAATATTATAAATGTGAAGTACATGAGGCACCAGCCAGTGAGAGTTACATTCTAAGTACTCCCCAATCCATCTTTAAAAGCAAAATTCCTTTCTATCCTTCCTTTCCTGTCAATATACAGCCTGATGCCTGAATGTGCCCAGATATATGGGTTATATAAATGGGTTGAAATTATAATATAAATATAAAATATAAATGTGATTGTTTGGTCACACGATTTATACTCAATCTCAACAAATAAATAAATATGGTACAAAGTTAGAATAGTCAGTGTAAGTATTAACAGTGGTAGAGCCATGGTTAGGCACAAATGGGCCAGCTCAACCAGTGTGATACCATGGCCTTATAGAAAACCGGCTGTAAACAATCCTTGCATTGTGTGACCGAATGAGTGAGGTTTCCAGAAGCCCAACCCCCTTTCTCTACCTCTATTCTCCCATCCTCTCTCCTCCTTTTCTCCTACCCGAAAAGGCAGACAGCACTCTTGTGACTCTTGAGTTGCAAGTGTTCATAGGTGGCGGAAGTCACTTACCATCAGGTGACCCGTTTGCTTATTTATGTCTCTATGCCATAACAAAAAAAGTCAGGAATACTTACATAGACTAATTTTTATCCAAGAAAAATGTATGCTTGATAAATTGCTACATGAAATGCAAATGATGTTACAAAGAGTGCTTATCTATATAAGAAGCCAGAAGTCAGTTTGTTTCTTAAAAGACAGGTTGGGTATTAGGATCATTTTCTGGTATCACTGGGGACTTTTCAATCATTCAAATAACAGAGACAAAGAACACCCACACTCAACTAAGACCAGCCAGACTCTTTCACATCACTTAATAAAATATATTCCTTGTTTATAATTAGGTTTTTTGTGTACTATTTGGTATCAGTTACTGATATTATTACTGCACTAATTTTAACAATATTTAGCGATGAGAGACTGTAAAAGCTAATGATTAGGAAAATCAATAATTTTGGAAGTTATATTGTAATTATTGATAGCAAAAATAGTAAAATACTAACGCTGACTCCAGTAAGATTTTCGTAAGCCTTTTTTAAACTGTAATTGTACATATTATACAATTTTACATCTGTAGCAAGGCATACTCGACAGGCTAATACATCTTCCATGGTTTTTTTACAGTTTTCACACATAAAACATTTAAATTAAATTAATTTGTGAAACTAGAAACCAAACAAGTTATTGCTTAACCAATATGTCAAACATAGACAGAGTACAACATTTATTTATACTGGTAATAATGTCAAATTATTTGTCATATCAAGTATTGTCATATATAAAAACTAGCGTTCACCTTTCGAATTACTTTTTTTTTATATTAATTACTATTTTGTCATGATGCCTATATACTATCTATTATGCTAAGCACTTTGAAATTAATAAAATAAACATATTAGCTCAGTAAATGAAAATTGATTCATATAAAAGATTTATCATAAAATCTACTACTTATTGACTTTTAGTAGGTCAACGCACAACTGTCAATCTCTAGAAAATTAAGCGTCACTTCACTGTTCACAGAAAATAGAAAAATAAGATGGCCACGGCATAGAAAATTAATATCATTTCGCGATAAATTAGTAATCTGTGCCTCGGAAATACAGCAATGTCGGACGATATGTTCTATTGCTCTTTCGTGAGCATACATTACATTATCTGTGAATGTGGGGAAACATTTCCTACTGAGGAAGAATTAAAAAATCATTTGGAAAAAGAACACGCACAGAAAAAAGAAAAGAAGGAGTACAAATGTGGCATTGTAAGATTAAAATTTTATTATTTTTATATGCACTTACTGATACATAATTTTTGTTTGGCTACTCTACTTGGTTTGGTTTACATATAATCCTACTTATCAACAGTCTTAAGTATAATGTTGTTTTGCTAACAATCTAATTGCGTCATTCTGTTTCAAACGGGTACAATCTTATTCATGTCAATTTCTCTTTCATTTCTGTAAGTCGTATATTAAGTGCTGGTACCAACTGGTGCTATGCCCTATCACACTATTATTATATACCTAGTATTAAATTATTATAATATTTTAGTATATTGGTTGCAACTTTATACCCATACTGTAATCTTGCTTAAACAAAACAGCAACTTGGCTTTATATAGTCATAATGTTTAAAAAGTTTTTATTTACATACATTGGCAAAAGGAATAAAAAAACATAATTTAGTATTCAACCTATATGTTTGTTGGTAAGCCATTGGTATTCCAGAAAGAAAAAGGCATATTTTTCAAGGGTAGCAGTCATATTGATATAGATTGTCATAGAGCAAAGAATAAAAAGGAAAAAAGTTAAGTGGAATCCCTGATATAACAAAAGCAAGAGGGGCAGAACCGAACAGTAGGTGTTCATATAACCTTAAGAAAACTGCAAGAGAAAGAGGCAGATGGAAAGTGCTAGAGGATCTTCATGTCTTAACAGACAAGCTGCAGAACATACCAATATGTAACAACACCTTTAATAATTTGAACTTTAATTACCATCACACAATAGCTTGCTTGGCCCTATCTCATAAGAAAAGGCACATATATTAATACTATATATTAGTAATTCCTCTTTATTGTACACCAAATATACATATAAAATAAAACTGATATTTTTACACATAAACTGTATAATACGTAAGTCATATCTTACAGGCAAGCTTAGGATAGAAAGGTCTTTAATAATTCAGCTGTTGTGTACAATTTTTAAATAGTGTGCTTCCAATTGTCCAGTTCAAATTTAAAGAATAAATAAAAAATTTGCATACTATAATTTGTTAACAAAGTTTGTCTATTAAGTGTTCACTGTGCACTCGGGGGTAGGACAATAGACTTTAAACATACATATACTCACACCTGTATCGCCCAAGGTGTGGTCAGAAACGTAATATAAGCCCATAATTTGCCAACCATAACTTAGTCCTGTTTAAAGACTATGGCCATCATCGGGGCAAGAATGAGCCGGCTCGATCAATGTGATACCACAGTCTCACAGAAGACCAGCTATGAAACAACACTTGCCTGCATTGCCCTGAAATTAGTGACTTTTGCCAACCCCTCAGATGCAATTAAAGGAAGGTTATAAGAAATATGCATGGGATTCTAATAATTGGGAAATATTGTTATATAATTCACACTAACACAAAAAATGGATGATGGGCTGATGATGAACCCAGACTTAGGCCATGTGGGAATAAAACCCAAGCCAGTTAGGCTTACTATCCAGTAGACTGATAGGCCAGTTAATTTAAAATCATTATTGCAGTGTGAGCAATTATTCAGTACGGAAGAGGCGTGCATTCAACACTATGAGAGTAATCATATTGAAGTTAAGATAGAAAATTCAGAGCAATATGAAGGCGAGGAAGTTGTTTATGAGGAAGTGCAGGATGGCAATATCATCATTCAGGTGTGTATATACTTAATTTACGTAATTCCGGACTGATACGACCCTCAACCCTTCAAGAAAATAGCCTACACCTACCTAAAAGGCTGGCGACGCACTTGTTACTCTTCTCACTTACCATCAGGTGACCCGTCTGTACTCTGTCTCTCTATAATATAAAAAAAATGTAGCAATAAAGCACATATTAGACTGTTATACTTACTAAAACTAGATGACACTGTTCATCTGCTATCTGACAATAGATTGTTAAAAAAAATATCTCGTTTCAGGAGATCTATGAAGGTTCACCGTTGCCACACGGTGTCACTATTAAGACAGAAGAGACTGAACGCAAGAAGGAGAAGAAACCAAAGTCTTATTATAATATGAAAAATATAGTGTGTGAAGTATGCGGGAAGAGATATGCTGTGAGTTGATTTTGTGTATCCAAGTATTTGTAAGTGGTATAGAGTCTGCAGTCCATGTTATGTATTATCGCTCAGGGACAAATAATATTCTATTAACAGTGATAAGGTCGGATTAATTTCGAAAAACAAACTAATGTCTAACGACTATAGTAAACATTTGTGTTACCAACACAAAAAAAAAATAATGACCTTGAAATGTGTTGCTAGTCTTGTGAGGGCGAAAACAAACATTAATACTTATTTGTAATAATTTAAATAAATAGTAACAGCAATTAATTAATGTAATTATGGCTGGGTTAGCATCTCCAGAAGCTTTTTGACTCGCATAGATAGCCTGTGGAACAAATTGTCACCTGCCGTATTTTCGGACG
The DNA here is from genome assembly GCA_947561695.1 of Tyria jacobaeae. Lineage (NCBI taxonomy): Eukaryota > Metazoa > Arthropoda > Insecta > Lepidoptera > Erebidae > Tyria > Tyria jacobaeae. The sequence continues at coordinate 9,032,785 of OX387235.1, read as the reverse complement.
AATATGACCTTCAAACCATCAAGAAAAGAATGTACTCCTACCTAAAAAGTCGGCAACGCACTTGTGACTCGTGAGCTGCGGGTGTCCATGGACGGTGGCGGCGGTTGTCACTTACCATCAGGTGACCCGTCTGTTAGTTTGTCTCCTATACTATAATAAAAAAATGCATTGTTGACAGTCAAACGCAGCCCTGAGATATCACCAGCGTGTTCACACTGGGGAGCGTCCCTACAAGTGCTCACAGTGCAGCAAGAGCTTTACAATGCCATTGTTCCTACAGGTGAGGGTATTTCAGAATGGTTTATTAAATTGAAATATAAAGAAGAGACATGCTTAGGCAAGAATGGGGCAGTCTTGACTGGAGTTATACCACAATCACACAGAAAATAGATAAGGAATGTTGCATTGTATTGCCGAGTGAGTGAGGGTACCGGAAGCCCACCCTCAAAGGCGGGCAGCGCACTTACGACTCTTGAGTAACGGGTGTCCCTTACCATCAGTTGTAGTGTACCATGTTCCGATTAGTGTTTCTAAATGAAATAATTAAAACGTTATGTTAATAAAGTTAAGGTTGAATATTGTCCAACAGATTCACACTCGCACTCATACTGGTGAGCGACCATACGAGTGCTCGCTGTGTCCAAAGGCTTTCAGTAATAAGGCGGCTCTCCTTAGGCACGATAGGGTGAGTAACTCACCTCCCGTTTTTATTCTTAGATCTAAGATTTATTTTATAAAATTACTCCAAAATTATTCAACCTGACTCAATCAAATGTCAACGACAAAACATATTTAAAATTTTAGATCAATACAGACAGCGTCACCACAACTATAGGTTGTTTTGTCAATTGTCAAATTAATATTAAAAAGATATGTAATTCAGAACCTGCCTATGTTGATCTATAACCGCCCGTTTTCCAATTGGTTGAGCCTCATGACAAGAAATCGCCAAACAAACTCATGACCACTCATAAATCACCAGATACTTATAAGCCTCTCACCAGGCCGTCATGGTGTGGGTCACAATGCTGTGCTGACTACACTCGCAATGAGGATAGTGACCAACACTCTTAGACCCGATTTGTTGCTTTCCATCAGGCAGAGTCATTATGGTAGGCTTATATAAAAAACGTTTGAGAGTCGAAAACATACGAACTAAACGGTTTGACTGACTCCGAACGGTGAAAGCCATCACCATGCTGCATTGACTAGACATGCAATGAGGATGCTGACCACCACTCTTGGACACCACTTATTGCTTTCCATCAGGCAAAGTGAAGTCACTATGGTAGGCTAACATATATAAAAAAAAAATAGAAAAATGTATTACATTTAAAAAACAGTAAAGCTATTATGTTATTAAAAATTAATATTATGTTATTAAGGACCTCTGATAACACATACACTGACACACAAATATGTTATTCTTTTCATTTTGTTTCCAAAAGTTTTTTAAAACAAATGTTTTGAAAACCTTTTTTATCTATCTCATACCTTAAAAGGATCAATTCCTGTATAAAGCACATATATATATATATATATATATATATATATAATCTGAATCTCAGAAACGGCTCTGCAACCGTCTATAAGGTTATAATAGCTCAGTTATATACGGTGGTCCCGAAACCATTAGACCCCGGTTCGAGTCCAGATGATTATTTTTTCCCTTTTTTTCAATAAAAAAGAAAACGAAACGGTCATCCAGGTACTATGATTTTGTTAGTGAAGATGTACAAACATACTTTAAACATATTATATGTCAGTTGTATAAATTTACTTCATCATGGGAAGGTTGCTTATACCCATGGCACAGGTTTTACCAATTTTAAGTACTACCTGCACACAACTTGTATCTAACATTTATGTTTTGTGTAGTGTAGTTGTTATCCTTGCCTGTGGACATAACACAAACACGCTAGAAATCATGTTCTTAATTAAATTTTCGGATAAGTAGTATATTTTAAATATATACAATTATACATATATACATATAATAATGTAATTTATTCAATCTGTATTTTAGTAAGCAGTATACTGTATGTAGGTACTCTTTCTCTCACTCACTCTTATATATGAACACCAAAAGATAGCTCTCTGTCTGTGATATTCACTAGGTGTTAGCAGAATACGCTGCTTCTTACGAGGTAGCAAAAAGCTGAGCTAACGGCCATTTTTGTATCATACAGTGATACTTGTTAACACTGACGTTTGATGAATTTGTTATCCTTGCCTTATATGAGTACAAAATAAATATATTTTCAGCACAGGACACAGGATAGCACTCTTGATTCTTGAGTTGCTAGTGTTCATGGGCGGCGAAAGTCACTAACCATCAGGTGCCCCTTACAATAAAATAAAAAATTAATAAACAAATTCATTTATATTTATAGAATTCTAATTATTATATTTCAGGTACACACTGGTGTAAAACCCTATGAATGCCCGGAGTGTGGTAAATTCTTCACCCAGTCCAACTCGATGAAACTCCACGTAAACACTGTCCATTTGAAGATGCCAGCCCCTTACAAGAGTAAGAGTAGAAAAATCAAGGCCAAGGAACGGGCCATGATGAGGAACGCTATACTTATCACCAGGCCAAGGGATGCTGAGGATACTGCAGCAGGTGAGACAATCAGTTGACCGGTTGAATGTTTTGGTTTTAGAGACTTTGGAGTTTAAGAGAGATTTTAACATACATACATATGTTCACGCCTGTATCCTCGATGGGGTAGCTTGAGGCGTAAGTAACACCTACAGTTTACTAATTGTAATGCCGAATTAGATGTGCAGATAGATTGGGGATGTATAACTCAGACTGGCTTGTGCCAGGAAGTCTGAGGCCTTTAACTAGTCATTAGTACAAGCTATTAGTAAAATAATATTGTCAGATTTAATTAAAGTGAAGTCATGAATTTAATTGAGAGTGTGAACTTGTTCCTTTAATCTGTTGAAACTGTAAGTCGAATCTAATTCTCTGGAAATATATTTGTTTTTGTTTTATTGAAATCGAGCAATTGGTTTGCATATTATGATAATCTCAATTCTTTTAAATCCACTTGTGATGTCACTTACAATGACGTCACTTGTAATGTTTCACTTATTCATTGTTAACGAATATTCTCTATGTTTGATCACATCCAGTCGTTACCAGTTTGTGGCATCAATATTTTTATTTTATTTATAAAAAAAAAATAGGGGGGCAAGGCTATACCTCTTTGAGCGATTACAGTATGACTGTATACATACTGTCTGATAGATAACAGTCCGATCCCTTTGCGGCCTTTTACCACCCCACAGGAAGAAATTAGATGGCCCTATTATACTGTTAATACAAAGTGGAGTTCAGACACACATTATATTTTTTTCTCTTGTTACAGTGGAAAGCATCAGCCAGGGGTCGAATCTAACACAAGCGGAACTCACTCCTCTACAGTTTGTTAAAACAGAAGTAGACGATTTATATAAGCAAGAAGTAGAAGAAACGGAAATTATGTACGAAGATGTAGATTCTAGAGAAATTATGTACGAAGTTGTGTATGAAGAGTAGAGAAAGAGTGGCAGTTTAGAGAGAAGAGACTGGAGATAGAGTACATGAGAGAGAATCACAATTTTGGTTGATATATAAAAATACTAAATATTAGTAATTAAAGTTGAAACACTTCTATGAAATATATGTATATTTAATTATTTTCTAGTTCCTAAATTTCTTGTATCTATCAGACACAGAGATGCCATCTTGGGGTGTTTCCCCAAAATTTAAGGGGAAAAAATTTATACCGGGAGTTTTTTTGGGGGATTTTTTTCTTGCAATACATTGAAAGTGATATGCTTGTGTCACAGTTGGGGAGTTTTAGTTTTAATTTAGTGGCTTTTGAAATCGCTTTGGGGAGAGAGTTTTCAAACAGTTAGCTACACTGATCAGACATACAGCGCCCCTATAGCGGCTACAGGTTACACCCTATTAACGTTAGTAGGACAAAGTTGGTGACACCTCTGCGTACCCCTATAAGCTTGAGTGTACGTATGTGAGTTGCTTTTTACATGAATTGTTGACTAACATAAAAACATTTTGAAAAAGAATATGAATTTGTATATGCATGTCGTGTATAGTATAGGAATTATATACCTATTGAAAAATAAATTTTATTTCAAGTGCTCTTTATAAATAAATGATAATTCTGTAATATTAATATAACAACTTTTTACTAATGGTAATAGCTCAAATGGTATTTTACTAAAAGCGTCTAGCGAAGTCAAGCTGAACTACGTTCTAAGATCCTGAATCGCGATATCAAAGTTGTCGCGATTCTGTGCTTGTATATGTATAAATAAATATAAATTGCTTTACTGTGCTTCCAAAGACGTTTTATGTATATACATATATTTTTTTCACCTTCATAACATTGTCACAAATTTATACTATTAATAGTGCAGTGGTAGAGCCACGATTACGTACCAATGGGCCGGCTCGACCGGTGTGATACCACGGTCTCCTCGACAACCGGTTGTGCGGCAACGCCGACTTTGCATTTCCCCGAAACTAATGAGGTTTGTGGGTACCCCCTCCTCTTTCCCATCTCATCCCGCCTCTATTCTTTACCCTCCCCTATCCCTCATTACCCTCAAAAGCGGGTATCGCACTTACAACTCTTGACTTGCCGGTGTCCATGAAAGGCGGTTGTCACTTATCATAAAAAAAGGAAGTTACACTACCCGGTTTTATTTTAATAAAATATAGGGGTGTAGAAAGGAATAAAAAAGGATAATGCACATATGAAGGTCAGGGTAGCATATTATGTATGGCTTGGCCGGGAAGACCTAGCCCTAACAAAAAAATATTTGTTATAAATATATTTTATGGAGTTTTAATATGATATACATATCATTTACAGAGAGACCCTAATTAGAAGGCTGAAAGAGATAAATGTAAATTCTTTTTTCATTGTGGCAATTTTCAAACATAAAAAGAAGTGGTAGTTTTGAAGCCTTCACAAAGTAATCTATGGACTGTAAATAATCTGTGCTGTAAATATGTCAATTCTGTCAGTGATCAGCTATAGATGATACAGAATGAATGTTTTTATAAACAAAAACAGTAGATTTATAAAACAAATTAATTAAGCCTATATAACTTAAAATGGAAACACATTTTTCATTGTCATGGGATGCTTATCAAAAAAATATTTGTACCGGTTTGAGTGTCCTTCAGCAGGTAATGTTCATACTTTGCTTATGTTTTAATATAAAAAATTGAGCTTTTGGTTGTCTTCTATATTTTAAAGAACCTCTTTAGACCGTATAATTATTTCTAAAGCGAAAAATCATATATATAAATATATATTTCTTCATATATAGACCAAGAGCCTCATTAAAAAATATTCCTGTTAAACTTATAAGAAAACCTGGGTTTTGTAGGTTTAATCTTTAATCTCTCTTTTTTTAATCTTTTATTAAATCTATTTTTGTTTCATTTCTTTTTAGAGAGGCGAGTTTGTAGATATGACCTTAGCAGCTGACGGTCATCATGTGAAGGTTCATCAAATGGTACTTTCTCTAGTGAGCCCATACATCAAGGATTTAATTTCATCAGCACAGTGCCCACATCCAGTCATATTTCTGAATGTAATTATTACTTTTTTATATAATAATCATATTATTCACACAAAAAATGTTTTAGCATTTAGTGTGGTGTAGTGTAGTAGTAGGTTTCACAATATTAATAATATAATTGCCAATAAAAAGTATTCAAATAATTTGTTTCTAAACAAAATTTGAATACAGATTGAAAACTGGAAGATCTGTAACTAAATAAAAATTATACAGTCAATAAAAAAATGGTAAATCATATTTGTAGCAAGATTAATGATTTATATAAAAATCCTCTACTCCATTTTTTGTTATTGGCTCAACACAAGACACCAAAGCTAAGAAACTTAAAAAAACATTATGTCAAAATAAACCAAACTGGCTCTATGATGTGACAAAAAACTTCATACAATTTTATATACAGGTCTTCCAAAGTAATAATGCGCATAGAAATCTTCGTCACTGTTCGGCAACGGTCGTATGTCCCGAGCGTCGAAGACGATATATATATAGAGTGGTTAAGTGCATTCATGCATAATTTAGTAGAATTATGTGTTTTGTTCTAAAAGAGATAAATATTGATTTATCAGTAACGAAATTTGACTCGATAATTCCATGTAAGTAAATAGTGAGAAAACCACACAATTGCGAATATGCTACAATCTTTGTTGGATTGATTCACTTCGAAGATGTTATAGTACTTTTAAAGTGTATTACTGAAGCTGGTGTAGTGATGGAAGAAAAGAAGGTTTAAATAACACAAGTTTTATATTAGAAGAAGAAAAAATGGTTTTCAAACACAGGTTTACATTAAAATCTTAGAAATCTAATCATTAAAGTCTCAGTTCAAAAGTATTTACAGCACTGATCATTCTAGAATAATATTACAATTACAAAAAAATAATCAGAATCTCTATTCCTGACATCGTAGATTCATCAGAACTTTCATTATGCTCTTGTTCATTTACACTTTTCCCACTGCTATCACCTGTGTAAATAATCATTTCATCGGAAAAACTATCGATTCTTGGCTCAAATTTTCTATATTCATCTTCGCATTTAACAGCATGATCACAAACTTTTTTCCATTCTTCTGGTTCTATATTATTGATTTTTTGTAATATAGCATCTTTAACTGACGTGACAGTCATTACAATATTTTTTTTGGTTACGTGTTGCTTTATTTGGGACCAAATATTTTCAATGGGGTTAAAATCTGGATGATATGGTGGCAATCGTATAATTTTATGCCCTTGTTCCTCCATGATACGGTTAATGGCAAATTCTGTGTATTTCGTTTGCGTTTATTTCTTTATGATAGTCACCTTCTGTGTCGACACATTTATGTAACATTAGAGCCCCTGGGACGAAGCCTTTTTCATTGCCTGCGTGTACAATAATTATTCGCTCTCCTTTGGAAATGGGTTGTTTGATACCTTTTTTGCTGCTATCTTGCCAAGTTTTACCCTTAGTATGTGATGTATGCACGTATGACTCGTCCATAAACACTATGTACCAGAATTCCTCAGCTGTTGTATTTCTCTGAGATATTTGATCCTTTTTAAACGTATATCATGCTTTTCCATAAGTAACCGTCTGTTATTATCAGTTTTCAGAAACCTAAACCCTATATCTCTCAAGATCAGCCTTAAAGACTCTGCACAGCCTTTGAAATTAATAGCTTCGATCAACTTTTTTCTCAAATTATTTACAGTTGGGAGTTTTTTGAGCGTCAACTGAAAATTGTATATCATATTACGAATCACACAGTAGTCGAAATCATCAAGCCCTAGCCGAAATCTACTTTTAGGTTTTCCTTTTTTTCGGTGTGGAAAATTTCATTGATTGATTCTGGTTTTTTTCGTTTAAGAAATTACTTAAAGTTCGTCGTGAAATTCCTGTAGCTTTTGTAACACGGTCCTGAACTTTTTTAAAATAATCATCATGGTCTCTTTTGAAAACATTGGCTTCATTTAAGAAATAAAGGTACACATTAAATACCATTTGTCGTGCTTGTGACTTAAGCGGCTTTCCACGTTTAAATTGATCCATTCTGGAAGAATTCGTCTGAAAGAAAATGGTATGGGCAGAGTTGGGCATATTTTTATTTATTTGTTGTATTATTGCATTATGTACTAATACTTTTTAATATTATTTATTCCTATATCTATTTGTTTTTATTTTTTTTTTATTATTATGCAAACGAGCAGACGGGTCACCTGATGGTAAGTGACTACCGCCGCCCATGGATACCCGCAACTCAAGAGTCACAAGTGCGTTGCCGGCCTTTTAGGTAGAGGTACGCTCTCTTCTTGAAGGTTTGAAGGTCGTATCGGTTCGGAAATACGGCAGGCGACAATATGTTCCATAAGCATGTTGTTATTTATGCATGTGTTTATTTATTTGTTTATTAAATTTATATAAGCCTAAATCTTAATATGTATTTAACGAAGGTAGTTTTAATTTTTTAATATAAAAAACCGTGACATTTTTTATGTATATTTACCTATTTTACAAAATAAACTATTTAAATTTGAATAAAATAATTAAAGTTGAAATTAAATTTACCTTTGAAAACAAAACCAAGAAGGGTGTGTGGTAGTAGCTCTATATAATTCCACACAGAAAGAACACGTGCAGTCACCACCAATATATAAAGACGACTGACGGACCTTTAACTGACCGGCGACCGCCGCCGACCGCTAGAATTGTTTTCGATTGTGTACTCATGATATTGACTCCTATTCCTTTCGAACAAAGTGGAAAATGCAAGTGCTTTGTTTAGGGCTCTTACGATTCAATGATTCGGGTGTTTCCGGGAATACGACCATTAGCGAAGATCTGCATGCGCATTATTAATTTGGGAATACTGTACATACCCTTGTGCAGTTTAATATTCTCATCTAAACATGATAAAAAAATGTATTTTAAATGTAAATGTAACTTATATTGCTTTTAATTATAACCTTCATTTTGTAATTTTTTTTTTTGTGTACAATCTGTTGATATGTATTTTGTTAAATGAAACAGTAATTATTAATATTTCAGAATATATCATACACCACACTATGCTCAGTGTTGGAGTACATATACACAGGAGAAGTGAATTTACCCAAAGACAGTCTGCCAGACTTATTAGCAGCAGGCCGGGCACTTCACATCAAGGGTCTTCAGGAAATGGTTATATATTTATTTATTTGGTTACTTATATGAATACATATGCACATACACTCACGCCTATATCATATGAAGGGAAGGCAGCGGCAGTTCAAGTGCACACTGCAATTAGGCCCCTTAATAGAGGTCAACGTTATTGTCAAGTATAAACGTGAGAGAGTCATACTTGGACAGTCACAAATGGGCCAGCTTGACTGGAGTGTTACTGTGGCCTCAAAGAAAACTGGCTGTAAAGCAATGCTTGCATGGTTTTGTCTAGTGTGTGAGGGTAACAAAGGCCCAACTCCTCCTCACTCTAATGCGGGCAGTTGCACTCGAGTTGCAGGTGTCGTATAATCGTTAAATGACAATTAATTGATGACTTCGAACTGATGCTGCAACCAGAATGTTCTCCAGAGAACCCAACCCAACCCTCCAACGAAAACTTATTGCAGACATATATTTTTTTACTTTTTAAGGGTTCTTCCTTAAAAAGTAAAAAAAATATATGTAAGCATTTTTTGTGTGGGGATTTAATATATTTTAAATTTAAATTAACTATCTTATTTGTATATTAAGTTTATAATAACAGAATCTTGTTTCTTTCAGGAACAGCATACTGTTATAGAAGACAATTCTAGTATTTTAAATGAAACTATCATGCTTCAAGATGATACCATGAATATAGAAGATTTTAATAGTGATTTACAAGCTATTGATGATGAAAATGAAGGTCCAGTCAAGAAGACGCTGTTGGAACAGCTACAGAAGTGCAAAGAGAACAAGAAATTTGCTCCTAAACCAAAAAAAATACCACCATTATGCAAGTATGATTATTTTGATAAATTGCCAGCTCACAGAAAACCCGTTATGAAGCAAGACTGTTGACGTTGCATATCCCCGAAATTAGTGCGGTTCCCAGAGGCCCAACTTCCCCTCTCCTTTTACCTCTCCCCTTACACCTTTTCCCATCTCCTCACGCTCCTCTCTTTCCCTTCCCGGCATACCCTCATCCCTCAATACAGTAATAAAAAAATACAACTTGAGGCTGCTGATCGTTGTTTGCTTTCTGATCTCAAACTAAGCAGAACTTTAACTATGGTAGCCAGACTGTAGAAATACACATACTCCAAAGGGAAATAGAGACAGTCTTATAATAGCTAAAGCTTGGAGAAGTAAACTGTCTGTAATATGAGAGTGTATACATGTGGCTTTCAATCAAATAAGCCGTCAGTAAAATAGATCTTATTATAAATTATAAATAGATCTTCGAGTTCTAGAAGTAGGCTTCGCAAAAATGTCTTTCGAAAATGAGTACGAAAACCAACTATAAGTCTGATTTGAAGTATTTTGTATTAGATATAATATTAGTGGAGGAATAAATACATACATACGGTCATGCTAGCATGTAACGTGGTAGTGTGGCCGACGTGTTCTAGAAACGTGGTCTGCCAGGATAACTAATTATCAGAGATAAATTACAAACACTAGCTAAAGCTCAGAAAGCTATACAGATTGTGTAACTAAAAATAAATGGAAACGAGAATTAGGCTCAGGGGGGGGCTTCGAGAGACTTCGATTGTGGTCCGTCCGGTGGTAGTGGTGACACTTGAACTTCTGCGCAGGTTTCAGGTTCAGATTTTTCATCCCTTTTGGACTGAATTTCGGAATTTTTGAATAATATAACGACACGCCATGGCTCTTAGGGTCGGATCTGTTTCATAAAGGCAGGTCAAATAACGTTAATCCGTAAATGGACCCGAGGGCGGTGTACGTGGGGTTTAGTCCACCGCCCCAATCGTTTAGCGGGTCCGAGGTTGCAGGCGCGTAGTGTTCCATGCGCCTCCCTCAAAGAGTAATGGTGGGGGCAGACACTTTCCTTTCCCGCCTTCCAAACGAGACGGGGTCCGCTCCTGCGGACGGTCACCTGCTGGTCGCGGAAGAATGTCGTGTTCCCGCGGCGCTCGACAGCAGGAGCGAGGAGGGAACACCGTGGTGGTTTTAGCCGGTCAAGTCCGGCACTCCCCTGAGGATTTCCACCCTTAAAAAATGGGTCAAATTTATATAATATAAAATTATTAATTTCAGGATATTTGTTAATGACGATACAAATACGAAAATTGTTGAAGAATTTAATGAAATTATAAATACAAGCTCTGAGCTAAATGAAGAATCACATACAGACGTCTTGTCTAGTAATGAATTGGATGTTTGTAATAGTAAAATAATATCGAGTAAGTTCATAACATTTCAGTTTTTAAAAGACATCTCCTGCGTTTTTAGTTATTCCTGTACTAATAACAGCCAGATTCTGGACAATTATTTGTAGGTCATACACGTTTTTGTACCGTGTGGGAATCGAAATCGAACCCACGACCTCCACTTTGCAGTCTGGGTCCACTATACCAACAAGTCAGTCCAAGTGTATTTTTTATCCGACGTCATAAAAGGGGCGGTTTTTAATTCGTTATGGGACACCTACAACTCAACAGTTGTAAGTTGAGAGGCAGAGTTTCTGCTTCTAGTGCCCTCACTCACTCAGTAAATACAACGGAAGCATTGTCTACCAGTTCTCTGTTAGGTTAGGTTACTCCAAGCTTGGCTCTCCCACAGCGAATACTGTTTTAAAGTTGATTTTACTTGTTAATATGTACATTTAAACACGCCTTTAAATATATATTATATATGCCCCGACTATAATGTAGTCCAGTTATGTACTAGGAGGCAAGCGTACTGCCGTCAACCGGGCTCCTTTGGGAATAAGATGGGAAAATTAGGAGTTCATTGAGTAGAAAAAAAAGGCAAGATATATTGGTATACACATGTATTGGGAAGTCGTAAGAAGAAGCAATAGCTCAAGCGACTGGACTGGGTGGTGTCGGGAAGTGCAAGCCCTCTAACTAATTATAAAGGGTACATTGACGTCTAATTAAAAAAAATGTTTGGAGTTTCATTTATTTTTAAGTTTAATTTAAGATGACAGTATTAGCTCGATCACGCGGATTTCTTAAAAATTTAGAATAAAAATTATGACGCTGAAAGGTCGCGGGACATACATGGGGGCGATTCGGACACCCCACGGTATGAGGGACCTACGTAGTAGTTCATTTGCTTACGGTCAAAGCGCGAGTCAAACTCGCTCTTGCCCGTTTTTATGTATAATATAGGGGACAGATGAACAGACAGGTCCCCTGATGGTGAGTGTCAACATTCGTCCATGGACACCAGCAAATCAAGAGTCACAAATGCGCTCCCCGCTTTTCAGGGTGATGAGGGATCAAGGGATGCGGAGAAGGGAAAGTATAGATGAAGAATGAGGGAGAGGGGGAGTTGGACCTCCGGAAACCTCATTAATTTCGGGGAATGCTTCACAAACGGTTTTCTGGCCGAGCCGGCCCATTCGTGTCTAAGCATGGCTCTACAACTGGTGACAATCCTATTTGTTTCAGACACTTCAAATATTGTACAATACAGTTTATCAAATCAAGGTGGACTACAAATGATTTATAATAGATATATTTATGCATTGAAATACGTGCAGAAGAAGCTGATAAAAGTTTGGCGTTGTGGTAGCAAAAGATGTCCCGCTAATATATATACCAATGAAAACAATCAAGTTATTAAAAGGTAAGAAACTTTCTACCTACCCTCTTTTTCCTCGACTGAGCTGGAATAGGTTTTTGTATGTATGTATAGTGTTTTTTTTTGAAACTCTCTGGAGACTAAATGGCTTCGAGGTCATGCTGGCCAAAGAGGCAGCGGAGAGGACACGGGAGAGGACAAGTTCTCTCGAACCAGGCGCTGGAGAGCGCGAAACGATCTCCGGTTTCCATGAGCGCTGGCTTGGGGGCAACTAGTGGGGCTGCCCGTGGCCCTAACAGAAGCAGGCCTGAGCATCGTCTCAGGGCGCGGGATGTGTTCGCGTTTAAATTAAATTGAAGGGGGGTGAGGCCCTTAATCCTTCGCACTTTACGGTGTGGCCGTCTCTTGCAAAAGAGGTGGGCCAAAGTCTGCAGGGTTTCCTCCCATCCCTCCTAGGGTATACCCAGGTCCCTTGCAGTAGACCCACTTGTGACGGAACACCGTGTGGTTTTAGTCGGTTCGAGTCCGACATGCCAGGTCACCGTCAGCGCTGGCGAGGTGATGACTCTTTGGGTTTCTACACGAAAAAAAAAGTCTAAACGGCTTGAAGGATTTCGTTAAGTTATGTGTTATTTGAATCGTGTTAACAGTGGGTGTGATAAATGTAATGAAGTACAGTTGGGTTTCATAATTCTAACGAGGAAGAGCCATGCTTCGGCAAGTTTGGGCTGGCTCGACCGGAGTATTACCACGGCCTCACAGAAAACCGGCTGTTAAACAATGCTTGCATTGTGTGACCTTGTGAGTGAGGTTAGCGGAGGATTAACCCCTTTTCCCCTCCTCCTTTTTTCTTACCCTGAAAGGTGGAAGCACTCTTACGACTCTTGAGTTGCAAGTGTCCATGAGCGGCGGAAGTCACTTACCATCAGGTCCGATTCTTTAGCCACCTTTAAATATCATAGTCGTATAATATTTATAGGCCTACCATACGGTATTTCACTGAACTTAACAGTTAAGTCGCTCTGTGAACGTCATTTGCTCAGTGCGTCGTCGCTGGCATTAAATTATTATCTACCCTCGAAAATTTTAGAATTAAGTTTTATGTTTGATCACTATTTAATATTGTGAAATTACTAGATATAAGACCACTTTATGGGGTGGAGGGTTGACAACCTGAGATACAGGAACCCTCCTAGTTCAGGTGTTAACCCACCATAATCTCTTTTTTTAACTATGATTTGTACAATGTTCTTGTTGTGTCTAAAAATAATATTATTTACAGAACATTTCAACACAATCATTCGTTCCACGATAAAAATATTTTAAAGAAAATGCGTCTCGGGTTAATTTTTACGGCGTTTAATGAAGCTGAATCAAGAGCTTGTTCTAAGAGGGAGAACAAGGACCCTCCCCCTTCAAAGCCACAATATAATGTTTCTGAATAAATTGTTAAATAAATAATATGTTTTATTTATTAGAGGACTGACTTCAAGGTAGCAGTCAGTTCGAGTTATAGGTATGCGACCCTGACTTGCTTCAGCTATTGCTTAAACCGCCCAATCCATATAAGCAATAATTCCTGTCAATTTACTCCAACATTTCCCATCCAATTCTCAAAAATGCCCTTTTGACGGCAATAGGCTTGCCCCTATTACGTAAATGGTTTTCAGTGGTAGAGCCATGAGCCGGCCCATTCGTGCCTAAGCACGAATGGGCCGGCTCGACCGGTGCGATACCACGGCCTCACAGAAAACCGGTTGTGAAGTAACGCTTGCGGTGCATTTTCCCGAATTGAGTGAGGTTTCCGGAGGCCTAATTCCTCCTCCCCCCTTTTCTCCTTTCTCCTCTTTCCCATCTCCTCATCCCTCCTCTCTTCTTTCCGCTCCCTGCATCCCCCATCCCTCATCACCCTCAAAGGCGGGCAGCACACTTGCAACTCGTCGTCCATGGACACTTGCAACTCTTGAGTTGCAAGTGTCCATGGACGGCGGTATCACTTACCATCAGGTGACCCGTCTGTTCGTCTGTCCCCCTATAGTATAAAAAAAAATGACTTAATTATTTTTCCTGTGTCGCAGCTACTTAACAAACATACAAACGGACAAAAAGTACACCCAGACTTGTACAACTATTTGTAGATCTCATACGTTTTTGTCCCGTGGGAGAATCGAACCCACGACCGCAAACATACACACAACTGTTTGTCTTGAGAGTTAAACCCACGATCTCTGGCTTAGCAGTCAGGATTCACTATCCACTAGTTCAACAGGAAAGTCAACTAGCCTGCGTTGCATTTCTCCAAATGAGTGAGGTTTCCGGAGGTCCAACTTCCCTTATCCTCTTTCCTCTCCCCTAATACCCCCTCTCTTTTCTTCCATCACCTCATACCCCTCACTCCTTATCCCCCCTCTCTTCTTTCCCCTCAAGGTATCCCCCATCCCTCATCACTCTAAGGCGGGCAGCGCACTTACGACTCTTGAGTTGCAGGTGTCCATGGACGGCGGTAGTCACTTACCATCAGACAGACATTTTTGATGATTATTAGGTATACTAAACCTACTAAATAAACAAACAAGAAAATAATTATTGTTTCTGTTCGCTTCTATTTTAAACTACAATAATTATTATTATCAAATAAATATTATTTAATGGTAGAAAACCGATGGTTAATATTTAATTAAAGTTCTGATTATTCGATGTTTTGATCATTACATTAAATATAACCTCTTCATATGTCATGTGTTCCTAGTACTGCAAATGAGAGCCCAAAATTAAGTGTTTTATGAACAGAAATAATATTCTCAAAATATCTCTTTATATGTCATGAGCTCCTGGTACTCCAGATAAAAACGATGGAATAGTTTGATATATATCGCATAAGTTTGAACAAATCTCTTCAGTATTCATGTTCTCCTGGTATTTTAGACAAAGATGAAAGATTAGTTTCGATCGTATATCTTCTACACATACATTCATCAGAAGCTAATAAAATCTCTTAGTACGTCATGTTCTCCTGGTAGTTATGGCAAAGTTAATTAATATAACATATTTTCATCACAAGGTCTGCAAGTTCAATGGAAATCTCTTTGTGTGCCATGAGCTCCTGGTACTCCTAAAACGATAGAATAGTTTCGACAATAATATATTCCGCACGATTTTGAAGAAATCTCTTTAGCATAACCGTATAGATATAGATATATGTTCATATCTTATAAATAATCGTTTGAAATGTGTGTCCATCTAACGTAATACACCCTTTTCACTCAAATCACATTTATGTCATAGGTTGCAAGCCTGGCACCGTCGTTCTGGCACTGATAGATGAAGGTCCGATCTACTTCACCGAGATCCAAACGCCGTCAGTTAATGAAAATTTTAAATGAAACTCCATGTCATAGGTCACGTTTTATTTAAAAAAAAATGGAGATATACAGCAGCCATTACTTGATTAACGATACAATCTTACGAACAGAAGGGTCACCTGGCGGTAAGTGTCAACCGCCGCCCATAGACAACTGCAACTGTAGTTAGTGGGGGGTAATGGAGACCCAACTTCCCCTATCCTCTTTCCCTTCGACTCATCACCCTCAAAAGCAGTTATGACTCTAGAGTTGCAGGTGTGCAGGGGCGTCATAAAAACATATAATATATTAACGAAATTTAATAAATTATCACATTTTTATTTCAGTACAATTCTTCTTCTGTTCCCCAGTATGTATCTGAAATATGAAAAATAGGTCTTATTATAAACTGAACAGCACTTATTTTTCAATAAGATATCTTTATAAAGAAGATACTTCTTAATGATGACCAAAAAAGTGTATTGTATCGATATATCGCACCGTAACTATCGAATTGGCTTGTATCGATTATCGTATCTTCACAGCATCGCATGCTTTTCAATCTTTTGAATAACAATATACCCAATAGCACTCTTTCTCATCATTTTGTTATGAAAATTTTGTTTAAAATTATAAAATATAATATTATCTCATAATTTAAAACGATATTGGAATAGGAATACGATATAGCGATAGATATATTGAGTGTATCGTACGTTCAAAATATAACATTAAATATCGATACATCGTATGGTGCTGTATCGATAGTCCAATTGACAAAGGAGATCGTCCAAATTCGAACGGAAAGTGAACATCCATTTTGTAATCAAAGTCAACTATAATATTTTTTCTTTTAAAAATAATAAACATTGGTCCCCTATCTTGTAGTATCAGAGTGACAAATAATAAAAATGGTTTATTAATTGATTTTTTTATTTTTTTTAAATTTCTACTCAAATGACCTTTGTGTTGCCGACAAAATAAAAAAAAATAAACATATTGTCCAAAATAAAAACAACTACATGATCAAAATATTTACAAATATTACAAAAATAATTCAATTATTGCTATATTACATTAACCTAATGTTTTTTAAGTCGAGAAGTTTAACAAAACAATAAAAGATTATTATTGAAATATATAGAACAGTAAATCATTTTGGGTAAATTATTTTTATATTCTAGTAACACTTGACTAATTGTCATTCGTGGATTTTCTACTATTTTGTGTTTGCTTTTCTGTTTCGACCCGTGCTAACTAAAATGGACTGCCATTATTTATCTCATGACTATTGCCTACGAAGGGGATTGACATACAATTATAATGACACCAGACACACACACACGCACGCACACACACACACACATGATAAAATCTATGGGTTGCGATTGTAACTTACCATCAGGTGACCTACCTGTTAGTCTGCCCACCTATATCATAAAAAATATATAAATTAGTTTTTATTTGAGCGTACAAATTACTTACTTGTTCATGTGAACGTAAGGCTGATAATCCTTTGAACGCCTTTGGACACAATTTACACGAATACGGACGATCGCTTGTATGCACCCGGAGGTGAGACTGGAAATGAAATATACAATGTGCTATCATTACTGTCACTGCTATCATTACTGTCACCGCTATCATTACTGTCACCGCTATCATTACTGTCACTGCTATCATTACTGTCACCGCTATCATTACTGTCACTGCATATATAGGTATGTGACCCTGACCTGCTTGAGCTACTGTTTATACTCCCCAATCCATCTGTATAAGCAATAATTTTTGATAATTTTTTTTATTAACTAATGAAACGCGGTGGCTTTGCATAGAGTGACATTTTATTCAGTAGAAAATTTGCACACAACTATACTAGTGCATAAGAGATGGCGCTGTATTTTAAATACATTATTTTGATATTAATTTTAACATTCACTCCAAAATTTCCAATTTAATTCCCAAAAATGCCCGGTTGACGGCAACGTGTATGTAGGGAGAGCGAGTTGGGCTACCATTACCGCTCATAAATGTATATTAATGCGAAAATAACTTCGTCTGTATGTTACGTTTCGAACTCGAAATACACACGCGAGTAAGACTATTTGCCTAAATAACGGTTGTCACTTACCATCAAGTGACCAGTGTGCTCGTCTGTCCCCCTATGATATAAAAAAAATAGTGAGTGTCTGAATTTGATTCATTCAATCGATAATTTAGTCTATCATTCGCTCGTTCATTCAATCATTCACTCGCATATATACAAACCTGTAAATGTTTTTTCATAGTAAACGATTTGCTGCACAGTGAACAATGGTATGGCCTCTCGCCGGTGTGATTCCTCTGATGATAGAGAAGTAAGCACTTGTTCTGTAACATATATCTTATATATAAAATTCAAGTGTCACAATGTTAGTTACCATACTCCTCCGAAACGGCTGGTCCGATTTTTATGAAATTTTGTGTGCATATCTGGAAGTCTGAGAATCGGCCAACATCTATTTTTTATCTCCAATTTTTTTTTTTCGACAAATTATTTGTTTCGCAGGAACATTACTAATGCGTGCGAAGTCGCGGGCAACAGCTAATATATATATAGATGGATAGAAAATTGTTTATTTTACACTCAAAAATTAAACAGACACAAAGTTAAAAAACATTTGATACAAGGCGGCATGTGTGTACAATGGGCGGTCTTATCGCTTAGAGCGATGTCTTCCAGATGACCTTTGTATGGAAACAACGAAAAGAAAAAAGCGGTAGATGGTGGCGTGCTATAGATGTTAAGGGATTGAGAGATAATACAGCCAATATGGAGATACATAGAGTATTTAAATATAAATTCATATACACAAATGTAGTACATATACATGTACATACATAGACTTTGAGTTCCACCGGTACACCACCGGCACCGGTAGTGCATTCCACAAACGAATTGTGAGTGTGGTTCACGGCGGAGTAGAATCTGGGGCACCCCATGTCTTCCCGGTGGCTATATATGTATATATGTCTATTCTACTCCACTGAGTATTAAAGTGCGGTTTTTCATTAATTCGGTTTAATAGTAGACTTGTTTATTAGAAATTCAAACTTACTGCAAGTATCTTCCCACAGACCTCACAGACCCAAAGTCTTAGTACCTTCCCCTTGACCTTGGGGTCGACATGAGCTCGTCTGTAGTGAGCCGAGTATAGGGATTGACGAGAAAATGTTTTGTTGCACTAGAACAAGACAAATATACTAACACATACATTGACATGTCAAACGTGATTGTCATGTGACGTTTTAAATGACCTAGAGGGGTAAGGGGGGGCCAAAGAAACATACATACACTGAATTCATTGATACACAAAAGATTGAAATAAATTTAAAGATTAAATCAGGAAGAAAACGTTTACTTTTTTTATTACATTGTTTTTCTACTCAATTAAGAACAAAGCGAGACAGTGATGTATTACCGTCTCTCTTTCTCCTCCACAAGAGACTATTGAGTCGTTGTTTTGTATTGCCGAGTGAGTGCGGGTCACTTATCCGGCAATACAATACAAATATTGTTTGTCTACTCGTTTTAAAAATGATATATACTACTACTATGCTCTAAAACTGACCTTTTGACATTCATACACTTTCATGTTCTTATGGGTCTCCAGCAAGTGTTCCCTTAAATACATGGCCTCAACAAACGTATCACCACACTGTACACATATATAAGAAGAACATGTGCCAAAGGACGTGTGTCTAACCAGAGCTGGCTCTGAGGCCAAAGAAGCATTGCAGGATGTACAATGAAATGGAAGATTTAACTGTGAATAAGAAAAAAAATGTTTGTAAAATAAAGTATTCAATTACAAGTAGGAAATTCTAGTTTTGCCTGGAGAAATTCTAGTTTTGCCTGACTACCTGCTAAGTTGAAAATCTTTTTTTTCCGATTTTTTCCAAACCTTATTCTGGTTATTATGGCGATATTCTGTGTATATAACTGCAGCAAGCAAACAAAGAAAGTGAATAATAGGTAGGAGATTCTAGTTTTACCGGACTGTTGTTGTAGAAAAAATCGTGAGGTGGTATGTCGGAATGGAATCGACTAAAACGAAATGAATGCAACGATACCAATTTAATTTATTTTTTAACAAAAAACAAAAAAAAACGTAGATTACACCCAGTATAAACTAGGTTTTCCTAAGTGAATTTTTTGGTTGGTTATCGCAATAAATTACAAGCACAAATAAACCCAGTCTAAACTAGATTTGCCTAGATTAATATGATACATACATGTCTGTGAGCCCTTTTCTTGTGAGCATTTAGTCCAAACTGTCCTATAAAAGCTTCACCACAAATGTTACACCAGATGAAATCTGACGGATGCTGTATTCTTAAATGTGTTAAATGACTTGAGAGCTTTCTGTAAAGAATTGGTAAAGAAATTTTATATACATACACGATAATGATAAGCTACTTTTCCTTTGTTTTAAGTTTGTTGTTGTTCTGAGTGTGAGTGTTCTTTGTGTCCGTTGTTTGAATGTTTGTAAAGTCCCACACAATACATGAATTAATTCTAATGCGAGTGTTGTCGCTCGCGATGAGCTCTGCTGATGATTTATGATTGCTGTTCAGCTCCTTTGGATAGTGGCATGATGATATACAGCCTACAGCCTCCCTCAATAAATGGATATCAAAATTTTTCAAATCGGAGTAGCATTTCCTGAGATGAAACAAACAAATTACATTTTTTTTAATAAGTATAGACGCGAATGCTCTGCTTGCTTCTTTTGAGTATATAAACGTGAGTTTATGTATGTATATATATATATATTTTTGCATAAATATAGTATTATATCATGTCATACATGTCATACTTACTCATAGGTTTTACCGCAATATCGACAGTCATGCGTATGTCCCGTGTGCATCCTATTATGTTCTTTAGCATTGAAACTAAAAACATATATATATATATATATGTATATTAAAATTAATAATTGACTTTAAAGAGTATAAAGCTGACTTTATGATAATTTAACACTTTAAATGGAAATTCTATAATCATTAAACTGCTCAACAGTTATTTGATGTCAGACAGTGTCACCGCAATCTGTCTGTCTCACTAGTCCCATGTTGGGTTACTATAACTTTTATTATTTCAGTGGTAGAGCCATGCTTAGGCACGAATGGGCCGGCTCGACCGGTGCGATACCACGGCCTCACAGAAAACCGGTTGTGAAGCAACGCTTGCGTTGCATTTCCCCGAATTGAGTGAGGTTTCCGGAGGCCCAATTCCCCCTCCCCCCTTTTCTCTCCCCTCATCTCCTTTCTCCTCTTTCCCATCTCCTCATCCCTCCTCTCTTCTTTCCGCTCCCTAAATCCCTCATCACCCTCAAAGGCGGGCAGCGCACTTGCGACTCTTGAGTTGCAAGTGTCACTTACCATCAGGTGACCTGTCTGTTCGTCTGTCCCCCTATAGTATAAAAAAAAAAAAAAAAAAACTCTTATATTAACGTTGGCACCGCAAATTTTTTTTTTTTTTCAACATACTACATACAGTAAATACTATACAAAATTAGCTTCTCCAAGGAGTGACTGGCATGTGATTTTGTTGGACCTGACCTGAGTTGGACTAGTTGTCAGAATATTTGAGGGCACTGACTTCCCAATATCGACTGTCGATAAAAACTCACGTAGTTCTTGAGACGTAAGAACATTGCTTGCAAACAAATTTTAATCTGTGGCTTTTTAGATGTTGATTCAACCCTCTATTGTCTTTATACCGGAAGTTGCAGTACTCACAGATTATAGACCCTCTACTCTGTGGAAGAAATTTAAATTTTAGCGACCCATAAATATTTTTTTTTCGTGTTGAAACACCCAAGGGTCATCACCTCGCCGGAGCCGACATTGAAGTGGTATGTCGTACTCGAATCGACTTAACCACACGGTGTTCTGTCACAAGTGGGTCTATTACAAGGGACGTGGTTATACCCTAGGAGGGATGCTTCCAGTAACCAACCCACCATGAAGGGATAAGCAGGGGCGTCTGATACTTCTGACCTTATGTAATACGAGGCAATATATGTATACAGATAAATACTGTCTTTGAATTTTATAATATTATGTAAGGAAGGACTTACTGGGTCATGTTGATATAAGACATGTTTCTTCAAGCTATCTTCATCCATAATACCTTTGAAACAGAGCTCACATTTGTATGGGCTGTGTAAGTAATTAGTGCTCAATTTCCTATTTAATACATCTTTCATTTGCTCCTCTGGACTCAAAATTATTACATCAACATTATAATCCTTCTCAAAATTACGCATTTTTTCATCAATCTCAAAATATTTGGTTTTCTTTTTAGTTGAGTTCGACCGCTTCAATTTTTGAGTTGGATTTGTGTTTTCTGTTGTTAAACAGGTATTTATTTCTGATTTTGAGTCTCTTTCCTTTCTTAATTTTGAGTTCAAGTCTTTTATTTGAGATGTTTTAGTTCTTTTTGGTTTTTCAATAATATTAGTTGTAAAAATGTCGTTTTTAATGTGGTCTGTAAATATTTTTGAGTCTTCATTTTCTATGGTTCCAGTGTATTCAAAATCTTCTAACACTAAATCATTTAGTTCGCCAGATTTTAGTTCGGAAATTTCATTTTGTATATCAATAATTTTAGTTGTGGATCTTTTTAATGTTATAAGACATTTAGTTGTGAGGTTTGAATGTGTCTGTAAATGAAATTTGTCTTAGTGGATGCTGTAATATATAATATCAATAGAAATATTAATATTAAAAAAAGCAGACACGAAGAACAGCCAACTATTTGTAGCTGACACAAATTTTTGTCCCATTTGGGAATCAAACTAACGACCTCTAGCTCAGCAGTCAGGATCACTAACCACTTTACGTACAGCAAAACAAATAAAAAAAAAAGACATTTCATTTATTATATATATATGTATATATGTATATATATATAAAATGAAATGTCTTTTTTTTTATTTGTTTATATTTATTTTACTTTTGTTTATATTTTTGTTTATATATATATATATATATATATATATATTAAATGAAATATTTTGAATGTGGTAGAGCCATGCTTAGGCACGAATGGGCCGGCTCGACCGGTGCGATACCACGGCCTCACAGAAAACCGGTTGTGAAGTAACGCTTGCGTTGCATTTCCCCGAAATGAGTGAGGTCTCCGGAGGCCCAAAATCCCCCACCCCCCTAATGATAGCGCTGTTAACAAAAAGGATACCCCAGGGTACCAGCGCTAGCGTTGGAGAATCCCCCCCTGGACGTCCACCCTCAGTACGGATTATACCTGAGCATGGACGCCCAGGCTGCCCCTCGTACTCTGGGGGGGGCTCAAATGCGCCCCCCCCCCGACTCATCGACCACGTCCAAATGGCTACAGACTCAGTGCTCCAGCAGGTCCCATCCGCAGAGATCGTGATTCTTGGCGACTTTAACGCCCATCACGCCGAATGGCTTAGTTCGCGCAAAACCGATCATGCGGGAAGATCTGTTCACGATTTCGCCTTGGCATATGGCTTGACGCAGCTGGTAGCAACGCCTACGCGAATCCCGGATGCAGAAAGCCATGTGCCTTCACTGTTGGATCTTCTGCTGACCTCACATCCTGACGGCTACAAAGTATCCGTTGAGGCCCCTCTTGGCTCTTCGGACCATTGCCTCATTAGGAGTGTGGTGCCACTCGTTCACTCGCTGCGGCCGCGAGTTACAGGCAGTCGCCGCGTATGGCACTATAGGTCAGCAGACTGGGATGGAATGCGAACATTCTTTGCATCCTACCCATGGAGGCAGGTTTGCTTCTCGCTGGATGATCCCAATGTCGTTGCCGACTCTGTCGCTGATGTTGTGCTTCAGGGTATGGAACTTTTCATTCCATTCTCCCTGATTCCCACAGGTGGCAAGTCCCAGCCCTGGTTTGGTCGAACCTGCAAAGCGGCGTCCCGCCGAAAGCAGGAATGTTACCAAGCATGGGCTAATGCAGCGACAGCACGGGATGTAAAGACCAGCACATTAAAGAAGCAATTTAACTTTACCTCCAGGTCCCTCAAAAGAGTAATTGCTGGGGCGAAGTCGGCTCACATCGGCAGAATTGGCGAGAGACTAGTGAGTCTTCCTTCGGGAACTCGTGCATTCTGGTCTCTTGCTAAAGCTGTCCAGGGGAACTTCTGTAAGCCATCCCTTCCACCTCTGCACATAGGAGATAATTCGTTGGCCCACGACGCTAAAGAAAAAGCCGATCTTCTGGGCAAACTCTTTGCGTCTAACTCGACCCTGGACGACGGGGGAAACGCACCGCCGACCATGCCGCAGTGCGAGAGCCGCATGCCGGAAGTCCGGTTTACACAAAGGGCAGTGCGTAAAGCGCTTCTTTCCCTCGACGTTCTCAAGTCGAGTGGGCCCGATAGAATCTCTATCGTGCTGAAGACGTGTGCTCCAGAGTTGGCACCGGTTTTAACACGCCTTTATCGGCTTTCTTATTCTCTTGGCGTAGTCCCGAACTCATGGAAGACAGCTCTAGTGCATCCAATCCCTAAAAAAGGAGATCACTAGGATCCGTCCAACTACAGACCCATAGCCATCACCTCCTTGTTCTCAAAGATAATGGAATCCATTATTAACTGCCAGCTCCTGCGGTACTTAGAAGACCACCAGCTCCTCAATGATCGACAATACGGCTTCCGTCGGGGTCGTTCAGCTGGTGATCTTCTTGTTTACTTGACTCACCGGTGGGCACAGGCGATCGAGACCAAGGGGGAAGCGTTGGCCGTTAGTTTGGACGTGGCGAAGGCCTTCGATCGGGTCTGGCACAAAGCGCTCCTTGCGAAGCTTCCTTCCTATGGGCTTCCCGAGAAACTGTGCAATTGGCTCACCAGTTTTCTTACAGACAGAAGCATCAAGGTCGTTGTTGACGGTGCATGCTCCGACTCGAAGTCTGTTAATTCTGGTGTCCCACAAGGCTGTGTGCTATCACCCACGCTGTTTCTTCTGCATATCAATGGCATGCTGCAGATTAGCAGCATCCATTGCTATGCAGACGATAGCACGAGTGATGCCCTTTACACCGGCCGCGCTAACATTTCTCGGGTAAACGTCAACGAAAGCCGATCCAAACTTGTGTCTGAAATCGAAACTTCTTTATCAAAAGTTTCAGATTGGGGTCGAACTAACCTAGTCCAGTTTAACCCCACGAAGACACAGGTTTGCGCGTTCACCGCTAAAAAGATGCCATTGGTCGTATCACCTCAATTTGAGAGCACTTCCCTAACTGCATCAGCCAGTATCGGAATCCTTGGCGTCAATATATCAAGCGAAGTCCAGTTTCGCGGTCACCTAGAGAGTAAGGCCATATTAGCCTCGAAGAAGCTTGGTGTGCTAAACAGATCGAGACAGTATTTTACTCCGGCCCACCGCCTGCAACTTTATAAGGCGCAGGTTCGGCCGCACATGGAATACTGTTCTCATCTCTATGCAGGTGCACCCCAGTACCAACTTCTCCCTCTTGACCGCATTCAACGGAGAGCGACTCGCATCATCGACTGCCAAGATATTTCTGATCGACTTGACACCTTGGCGTTGCGTAGAGATGTAGCTTCACTCTGCATCCTCTATCGCTTGTATCATGGGGAATGTTCAGAGGAATTGTTCGGACTTATACCGGCTGCTGGTTTCCGCCATCGTCCTACGCGACAAAATATCCATCCCCATCACCTGGACGATTGGCACTCCACCACTGTGCGCTTCTCGAGAAGCTTTTTGCCTCGCACAACCAGCTTATGGAACAAATTGTCGCCTGCTGTATTTCCGAACCGATACGACCTTCAAACCTTCAAGAAGAGAGCGTACTCCTACCTAAAAGGCCGGCAACGCACTTGTGACCCTTGAGTTGCGGGTGTCCATGGGCGGCGGTAGTCATTTACCATCAGGTGACCCGTCTGCTCGTTTGCCCCCTATCGCATAAAAAAAAAAAATATATATATATATATATATATACATAAATTCACACCTACATTCCCAAAGGGATAGGCAGGGGGGTAATGAAGGCCCACATTTTGATGATAATTATTTAATATTGGTATTTAGTATAAATATTTATATTTTATATGTAAAATAGTTTTAAATTTTATTTTTTTAAGCCTTTTTTTGTGAGGCCATAACCATAACATAACGATATCGTGTCATAACGAGGTCGTGTCGCTGTTGCGCACGCTGAGAACTCCACTCGCATAAAAAAAAAAAAAAAATATATTTTGAGGATAGACGTACAGACAGGTCATCTGACATTTGATGGTAAGTGCCTCCGTCCATGGACAACTGCAACTCAAGAGTCGTTTGATCCCGGGTCTTTTAAGCGGGGCGTGAAAAAGCATCTCACCAGGCCGCCATAGTGTGGGTCACCATGCTGCATTGACTAGACATGCAATGAGGATGGTGACCACCACTCTTGGACTCTACTTATTGCTTTCCATCAGGCAAATTGGATTCACTATGGTAGGCCTATATACATATATATATACAGGGTGTCCCAAAATTCAACGATAAGCGGGCGCCTAAAGGTAGACCTGCTCATGAGTACATAAGGAAAAATAATAAAAAAAATATAACTAGTTTGTTTTTAGTTACAAGAAAAATTTAAAATTTCTTTGAAAATTTATACCTTTCATGATATTTTGAACGACCACGATGACAATTTCTCAAATATGCTTAAGATTTTTTTTTATCTTGTACCTAAATAGTGCTACTATTCACCACAACTCTTAAAAACACCAAATTGCCCGCAGTTTTTACACAAAAAACAACGACAAACGAACAAGAACAATTAAGAAATTTGGGTCTTGTATACAAATGGTAGACATATTTTTTTTTTTGTGGCTAGTTATTTTAGAGTATTATATATTAAAAACAACTTGCCGTAGTGGTGTCTATACTTTTTTTTTACAAGACCATGAGTCAAAGTACACTAAGAGTAAAAATATTTCAAAATTGTAGGGAAAAAAATGATTTTGAACGTTTTTTGTGTAAAAACTGCGGGCAATTTGGTGTTTTTAAGAGTTGTGATGAATAGTAGCACTATTTAGGTATAAGATAAAAAAAATCTAAAGCATATTTGAGAAATTGTCATCGTGGTCGTTCAAAATATCATGAAGGGTGTAAATTTTCAAAGAAATTCTAAATTTTTCTTGTAACTAAAAAAAACTAGGTATATTTTTTTTATTTTTTTTTCCTTATGTACTCATGAGCAGGTCTACCTTTTGGCGCCCGCTTATCGTTGAATTTTGGGACACATTGTATATATATAAAAACTGTATGACTGTACGCACACTGTCTGATAGATAAATGTCTAAGATAAGTGTCTAATATATTTATGTAAAATTACAAGTAAAACTATTTTAGTAAATGTATAAACATGAAACCATAGTAATCAATAAAATAACTGGTTGAACATGAGTTATACCTTCCGACATCTGCAGGCAATCATTTTGCTCCCTGCCAGAAAGGGGATTGCAAGGTTAAGTAATATTAGTCAGGTCAGTTTTAGGATGGGTGACCAATACTTGGAGCCCTAAAAAATGAAAAGTCATTCAACCTGGTCTAACTACAGAACTTGGATATCGCCTAATGCTTTATCTGTTTCGTAGTTGGACTGAAAGCCAACCCTGACTTAGTTGGGAAAAGACTTGGAGAATGATCAAGAAATTTATTAAAGATACAATTAACTGCAATGGTATACTTACATTCCTAACATCTTCTAGGTACTTCTGTGCCTGTTCACTGTTCCGCCTGAATGTGTCAAACTTAAGCAGTAGCGTGGCACAGTAGTTGCATATGTACTGCGGAAGACTATCAAAGCGCGATACCTGAAAACTTAAACTCATTTAGACACAAATTAAGCATAGCTTGTACTGCAGGCTCCAGAGTACTCATATACCTACTGCGTTTTAAGAGAATATTGAAAATTTCTTCAAAAATTACAAATTACACATATATACCCATATTTTGGAAAGGGTAGGTAGAGTTGTCCGATTGAGAGATTGAGTTGGTAGATTTTTACCAAAAAAATTTTTTAATTATTACAACAACACATTGCATTGCCTGAAATTTAGTGAGGTTTCTGGATTCCCAACACCCGCTCTCCTCATTCTCCTTCCCTCTTTACCCTCTCTGTATCCTCCCTTCCCCCTCTAAAGCCGGCAGCGCTTACCAGTCTTGAGTTGCAGTTGTCCATGGACGGTGGTAGTCACTTACCATCAGATGACCTGTCTGTTCATCTGTCCCCAAAACATATAATATATATGTATATGATAATAATGTTTATTTCTCTAGAAAGTTTACACGTTATAAACAAAAATAAGGCTAATATAATATGTACTTTAGTTAATAATGCTGATTCCTAAACTAAGTACAATACCTGTGTCTTAGAAATCAGTGCCTCTGTTGCTTTTTATACAATAACAAACCATTATATTAACATTAGAAATTGAGAGAAACATACAGGAATAAGATACCAACTAAGGAATTAATAAGTTAAATAATAATAAAGGAAAATGCTAGATAATGTGTCTCTCTCTGTGTGTGTGTGTGTGTGTGTGTGTGTGTGTGTGTGTGTGTGTGTGTGTGTGTGTGTGTGTGTGTGTGTGTGTATATATATAATAACACAATAATAAATTATTTAATTAATTTTAAAACTCGTTTTTTTTTACAAAGGTTAGTTTTGTTATATATATTTATAAGGTTTTATAATGGTATTTTTATAATATCAATAACAGGTTTTACAATGGAGCCGCTCCACATGGTGCACCAGTTTAATGTCTTCTTAATAGAGTGACAACCAAATGTTTATGATTCACTACTCCAAACATTTAACAGGTATAAAGTGTGATAACTATTAAAGAAGATGCATTGGAACTAGTGATATCACAAAATTCATTCGCATTTGATTCAAAGTTTTATTGGGGTCCACATATTGATAAATTGTGGAAAAATTCATGAACTGACTAACATTGAACTTGTTTTTTATCCTTTTTTAATAAGACAATTGCATTATGAATAACTCCTGTGTCACAGGGACTTTACAAACATTCAATCAATGGACACAAAGAACACCCAAACGCAGCACAACTGTTTGAGGATCACACAAATTTTGTTCCATGTGGGAATCAAACCCACTACCTCCGGTTAAGCAGTCAGGTTCACTACCCAGTACACTAACAGGCCCGTCAATTGAACTGTTAGAGATTAACAAGCTATTTCAAATACTCAAAACATTATAGTGTGAGCTAATATGTTTCTCATATTAGGGGCCTAATTTTAGTTTATTTACATTTAGTAAATAAACTAAAATTAGGCCCTTAATATTATATTCATTTATAAGTATCAATATTTTCTCCGCATTCCTTCCTCACTCATGTCCATACATTTTGTTCTTTTTTTGATAAACGAGTCAAAGACAACCAAAACATTTTTTTTTTATATTTCCCTAATGAAGTGACTTAAAAAAAAAGTTTACTATAATACTTCATATTATAATAATTTGCCGTTGAGGACTACAATACTAAATATAAATAAGGTATCTAGTTAATTCCTTACTAACAAAATCTAAGTATAATTTTTTATGATTAAGTAAGTTTTAAATAAAGCAAAAGAACTCACTTTATTTCCTATAAGACAGTTGTAAACAGCAAAAAGATTATGTTCATATATATTATATAGCTTTCTGTCCGTAGCTAAGCATGTCCTGCAAGTAAGTAAGTTTTTGACGTCGGTTTTTGTCGTCGTTATCGACATTTTCATTTATTGTTTTTATTTAAGTTATGAAAATATGAAAACATTGAGTATTTTTTATCCATAACAAGTTTGTTTTTATAATCGGTGTTGTTGTTCAATTTTAATAAAATCTTCTACCATCTCCAAGACCGTCTATTCTACTAAAAGGAAATAAAAACTAAAAATCATGTCTAAAAACATGTTTACAAAAGGAAATAGTTTTTATGTGTATTTTTTAAATTATTAGTATTTATGGAAAATAATTTAAACCAACATAATATAATTGGTGTTTTAAATAATTATTACCACCTGAACACCTTTGTAAACAAACAAATTTGTAAGCTTTGTCCTGAGTCTGACATACGACTGTCCTGATCTTGACAAAATAACTCTACTCTGCCTGATGGAAAGCAATGAGTCCAAAAGTAGTGGTCACCATTCTCATTATTGATATTATCTATAATATGTATGTATTTAGAAATGAAAAAGAATGTTTATCAGCAGTTTGGTTACCATAGTACAAGTTCTGTTCAGTTTGGATTCAGACGGCAGTGTGTGAGATGTGTGGAATATTTATTATTATTGCAAGTGCAGTCAATATAGCATGGTGATCTACACTATGGCGGCCTAGTGGTACACTTTTTCATGCTCATTTTGCAAGACCCGGGATCAAGACCCTTTATAATGTAAAATACATTACAAAGGTTATTTAAATATTTTATAAGTGTCAGTAGTACTAACTACGTTCAGATTGTTAAATTTATAGACAATCTACCATATATGGCAATAATGCTCAGAATGTCAATTAATTTGACATTAAATATGATATGGAACATAGGCTTTTAAGAAAATACAAGGGAATTTCCAACTAATCATTGAAAAATGTTACTCATATATATTTTTTAAACGTCAACTCACGCTTTATGCACCATTACTTTTTCATGGAGGACTTGAAAAATGTAGAAATGGCGGACTCAAAGAACTCCTAGGCTCGGGATTTCGGGACTACTATTTATGGATTACACAATTTTTTGACCCGTGTGGGAATCGAGCCCACGACCTTCGGCTCAGCTCATGTATGTTGCACTGTTATTTAATGTAATAACCGCTTTCAATAAATGGAACTATATTTGTCATTTACATTATTATTAATTATTTATATATATTTTACCTTGTTAGAGGGCACTTTTATTTATACGTTAGGTAGAAAACGGACCTTCTAGTTCTATATGAAACGAGTATACGCCAAATGTAAAAGCGTAAGAGAGCACGAAACAAACAAACTGTCATATGGATTGCCTCGGAGCAGGCATAGGAATACGAATGTTATGTATCTATATAAATTTATTTTACACTTGTCATTGTATAAATACAGGCCAGGTGGAGTAACGATTTTGGCGAGATGGCTGGCTGTAGCCGAAAATAGATCGAAATGGCGTGCAATGGGAGAGGCCTATGTCCAGCAGTGGACTGCGATAGGCTGATGATGATGATTGTATAAACGAGGGACAGAACGGAGGTAAAAGACATAGCTCAAAAAATAACAAGCTGAAGTGGCACTGGGCTCGTCGAGACGAGTTTTGGAGTGGAGACCGCGTCTAGAGAGTGTTAGACTGGCTTGTAGGTATAATGGTTAGCAAGCCTGATTGGTGCGCTAGAAAAGATAATCAAAATTGTTGTTGCTTGTATGTTTGTAAAGTCCAGTCCAGTTCAGTCCAGTCAAGTAAAGTTGGCAATATTAATACGGGAGTCGTCTTTCCAGTAATAGACAAAAATAAATAAAAATAGAGACCCCTGGGACAAGGTGGACGATGGGAAAAAACAGGATGGTGAGATCTGATAATCAGACTCAGTAACATGTTTTAGAAGAGACTTATGTCCAGCACTAGACGATGACAGGCTGATGATCATGATGATGACTTCAGAGGTATGATTAGAATAAAACTCATTTCTTTTTATAATAAACTTACACGTTTATTTCTACATACAGGGTTTGATTTGTTTTTTTTTGTTTCAAATAAATAGGCGTTATTCTACAGCCCGTCAAATTTACAGTTACTCGTAATAAATTTATTTTATATATACCAAGTAGTTTTTGTCTAAAAAATTACACCTAGTCTCATTTAAAAAGATTTATGGCCGATTATTTTCATTTTACATTATTACTCTTTTATTTTAATAATGAATTTAAAAAATAATATACTAATAATCTTAAAATTAGTACAAAAATGTTTGTGTCAAAAATTGTACGTTAGCAGTGGATATACATGCTATTTTATATTAAATGTAGAACTTATATAATACAAAGTATGGTTTACAAAACTTTAGTGTTTTGTGAAATTAAAAACAGTTGTGCGAAAAGTTGTAAGCACCTGGCTCGACCCTCTCTACAAAAACCAAAGGTTGACTGCAAGATAATACATCTTCGGATTAAGCCCACCCCATGCGAAGTAAAATGAGGGAAGTGTTAAATTAATAAATAAGTGGTTAGAGGGCTCGCACTTCCCTACTGTAGTCAGTTCTAGTGACGACGTGGTAAGCGATCCTGACATGCTCATGCTAATGTTTATACTTCATATAATATTACTTCTTTCCCTTTAAAAATTATCACAATTTTTACACCTAGCTGACAAAAAAAGACTTGCACCTTAATACGTTTGTGGGATATAAATTATAGATGTCACAATGTGCACGTTTAATGTGCCTCTGCTATCTCTTTGCGGATAAATACGTGTTTGCCTATTCGGGATAGATGTGTGTAGTATATACATATAGTAATAATAAACATCTTGTTATATTATAACGGTTATTTCGTACGAAAATAAACTAAACACATCGATTTGAAGTTTTAAAAAGATACTGAATTGACTTGATTGTTAACTTATCAACAATATTAAAAAAATTGGTGGTAAATATGGATTTATAATATGGCAATGATAGTTAGTACTTAGAAATTTAAGCTAAAATTAGAATATTATCACTAAACACTAAAGTTTGTAAGTAAATTAATGAATATATTAATTAAATATATATAATGAAGATTTATACATTCACTTTCTTACGAACATATCTACTGATGTGTTTCAAGTATTGCTTTTGATTTTCATCTAAAATTAATATTGCACCTAAAATTACATAGAGCACTAATTATTTAGTACCGAAACATTGATTATATTAATGGCACTAGTCGATTTTATATAACTAACTTTATAAAATAGCCGCGTTTTATTCGATGGAGTATAAAAGTGCAACCCCGTGTCTTCCCACGGGTGTCGTAAACCTCGACTAAGGGATCGGACTGTTATCTATCAGACAGTATATATACAATCATACAGTGCCCGGATGACGTCAATAGACTTACGGCTATTACGAAGGACCTCATGATGATTGGCAAATGCTGAGCGTTTGAAACAGCTCTGGCTCCGGGGATATAGGTGTGAGTCTGTGGTCTGTATAAAAGATATAAAAGAGCTTATAACTGACATCAATGACCGTAAATCATACTTAATTGTAGTTACCTATTTTCTTCAACCCGAATATTAACTTACAATGTATGTATGACTAAACTTGGGAATAATCCTTGAAATTAAAGATATTATTATTATAAACGGATTACAAATGGCCAATGTATCACGTTATATATACAAAAAAAAAAACAATTGACATGACAACCTTCTTCTTTTCGATGTTACTACTGCTTGTTGTACAGTGGTGATCATATACTTTGTTATGTGTCGTACTGCGCTTAAAATAGGATGAATGCGGTAACATGTTTAGTAAGACAATTCCTCATTGCACCTGACTAGATGAAACCCCTAAAGAGCGTCAACTGTCCCAGTTCAGTCGGCAGTTCACATCCGCCTTACTGGCATCACGCCAGTCATTTTGTAAAATTCATCGTTCTGTTTTGTTTACATGTACATTAAAACAATTAAAAGGTATCACAACCAATAGTTATAGAATAAAAATTAATTATAAAATAAAGTCTAAGAAAAGAACCCTTGATCTAAGTGTAAAAATTATTAGATACTATAAATTAAATGCACTTATTTCTAAATCGACTATTGCCATTGTCGCAAACTAATTTCTAAATAAAAATATACATAAATACAAAATAAATACACATTTTTATCACTAAAGCATTATCACTAACACATTTTATTGCTCTCTTTGAAGTGATTTGAGTACACGACTTTTTTTGTTTGTTGGTTTAGGGTTTTCGTCACACTACACGACCAAATATATGTTTCTGGTAACACTTGCTACCAATATCAGTTCAGAAATCAGCATTATCTCCACTTTATATAAATTCAAACTATAACTATATAATGCGACTAAGGGATTAGATTATTTTTTGTCAAAATGCTCTGAAAGAATCTTTATGATTTTTGCATAAAAAATAAAATAAATAACTATAGCTTTAAATAAAAGAGGAACCGCAAATATCTGAATTCAAAGACCTACTATTAAAAAATGAAAAACCTTGAATCTAGCAACTAAGTTTTTTGTTTATTTTTACTTGTGTAACATAGTTACTCAACATGACACACTTTTAGGTATTTTGTTAACGCGAAAGTAGCAAACTAAGACGTCGTTTTATATAGCACTTTTTTAAAAGTCGTAGGGAAGAAAGCTGTATCCACACTTACATTTTAATTCATCAACGGGTTTTATAACTTAAAAATAATGTTAGCTATTTACAGTCAGTTAAATCTGTTTACATTGCCTACCACCATTAAGAGAATTATATTTAAAATCTGTATTAGGCAAAATGGCAATTGTACGTATTTTTTCTACCATTTTTTTTATGGCAATCTATGCCTAAATGTCAAGTATGTTGGCCGATAAAACGGACTGTCAGTAGCCAGATTAAGCGCTTGGAGTTTGGAAACACTTATTTTAATTTATTAACTACATATAATATTAATAAATTCACTTTATATGGATGATGTAATGTAAAAAATATTATAGGTAAATAAAGTTTATGTATATATTTATAATAAGCATTTTATATCCGAAATTATAGGGAATGTATGTATAACTAGATATTTAGTTTTTGAGAGAGTTGTGGACTTTTTCTATATATTTGGCGTTCCTAATTTTTTAAGAATGATTTACACTGATAGCGCAAATGTCAAATCACGTGAACTGTTCAATTCAGATTCTCAAATTGCTGTCTAGTGTATAAGTGTTCTGACCCTCAAACTCTACAAAATGTAGGAATGTATTTTTAATGTATGACTCGAATTAGCATTCTTGAGTTTATCATATGAAAAAATCCACAATTCAAGGTATAATATGTCACCTTAAACTTAACCTTTATTTCCAAATTAATTTTATTTTACTAATAAGGTCTGGTAACGCTAAATTTAAGTTTTTTAAACACTGTTATTCAAGTTAAAATTTGCGCGCGATTCAATGGCAGCTCTAAATCCTTTTTGTTAAAGTCACTTAAGTTGCTAAACCTAAGCATGTTGTTTATGGGTTTTGGTAGCTTGATAAAATATTGTAAATTTTAGTAAGTTTATTTGAACTAGAGAAATATATGCCACAGCTAACTTTTTCTCGCTGTTTTAAATCGCACCCAAACTTTTCCGAAGCATTACAAAAAATCCGAACCAAAAGGCGTATATTACAAACAGCTCACAACTCTTTAAAAAGCTTAACTCTATAACGTGTTGGTGTCTTATCGTTTTACGATTAAAAAAAATAATTTGAAAAAGGAAACACGATTGGTCGTAAGTTCGAAATTTAAGTGAGGTGCGCTAGAACAGTATATAAGGCGAGAGCGATGGCGGAATGTGTCAGTTCTTGTTGTGATGTTGATGAGAACATTGGCGTCAGTTCGTCCGCATGAGCGGTGTGCGTGCCGCCCAACGTGTGGAACTGGAATATGTCGCTGACCTGGAATTATTTATAGATTAGCTAAGTTATGAACAGTGTCATTTCAGTTTAAACCAGTAGTTGGAAGAGTATACAAGGAATCATTTTTGAGTCCCTGGGGACTTTATAAGTATACACCCGTACTTCGGACAACAATTTGTGGCTAACACAATATCATCATCAGTCAGTAATCAGTAAGAATGTACTATTGGTAAGAAAGTTTACATGGTACGGAGATAGGGCCCCACACCACTCACATGACATATGCGTGCAAAATTCTATACCACACGTGAGCTGTTGTACTTTTAATTGGATGGATGGTTAGTATTTCTATGGTATAGGACGATTAGCTATAAGCAAGCAGCCAAGTCATTAGATGGTAAATTACTTCCGCTGGTCATGAACACCTTTACCTGACCTCGCTTACTTGGTGCAACACAGCGAAAGCATTGCTTCTCAATCAGTAAATATTTAATGGACATACGTATACTTGGTCGTGAGTATAGATATAATTATTACGGTTTACCTCATTCCAGCCATATCTGTTCTTGGCTTGCACGATGGCTTCATAGACGGCTCCTGGCTCCAGGCCCTTGAGCTCGTGCGTCACCTTGTGCGTGAGAGAGCCGGCTGGTTCCGGCGCTGGTATCACCACATCGTGCCACCGACCTGGCTGCTGGAATGTCTCGTTTATCTGTAAATGAGCAAAACAAAAACAAAATATTTAAAAAGATATTATAATTACAAAATAACGGATGTGAAAGAAACCCAGTTTGCTTTTTGTCCATCTACATATATGCCTAACGCGTTTTCACCGCTAAACCGTTGAATGAATTTGGTTATAAAGGTAGACGAGACTTTAGGACTTATTTTTGTATAGAAAATAAAATTATAAGTGAGTGAAGTAAAGGGTGAAAGGTGACTTCATCTAAATTTTAATACTTTGCTGACGAAATCCAGGTCAGCGGGCAAATATAATATATTCAAACTGTGGTCATTATACCTAAATGTGATCACAATACTATATGATGTCCTTAAGTCTCAAGTACAAATTGCCGTAAGTACAAAAGAAAATTGTACAATATGTACAGATGCGAATCATAATAACTTACAAGACTTCTGTGTAATAAATAAGAAATGTTTAATGGTAGGGCCGAAAACTCTACCCTGAGGTACACTTCTCTAAGTTGGTTACTACTGCCATTATAAACCGAAAATTTATGTTTCTGCTATTTCTTATCTTCAAAAATTTAAGAAGATTCAGAGAGTGTATAATGTGAAAATCTTTAACTCTACTACCGCCGTTACATGAACTTTTTTGTTAAGAGTGTCAAACGCTTTTAAAAAGTCTTGTCTCAAGTTTTGTTTTGTTACTATAATAGTCTAGTTACCGCGAGTTGTCGGTACAGCAGTCTCAGCTCGTCGAGAGGGGGGTAGCTGTCGACGGCAAAGGCGAGCAAGTAGCGCGAGGGGGAGCGCGCTAGGGGGGGTGACGTGAAGCGCGCGGGGCCGGGCCGCCCCGATACCTCCACGTGCTGGCGCGCTCGACCGAGGCTGTTGTCCGCTACGCAGCTGCCAAAAATATAAGTACACTCACACCCACATCCCCGAAAGGGTATGCAGAGTTTAGTCCCCCCGAGTGGACAAATTTATTTATTAATTTAAAACTTAATGCTAAATATGCACACTTGACTTAATGCCGAAGGCAGTTTCTGCCTGTTTACCTTACGACGATGAAGAAATGACTGAAGTCAGTGAAGGTGCATGTAAAAGTATTACCAAATAAATTAAAGAAAATAAAGAAATAGGCTAAAAGTATAATTATTATATCAATAAATAAACATAAACATATGTTAAATATACCTGCATAAATGGTCAGCAACCAAGCATTATAAGCATTCAAGATTGGAAAATTGGGAATTTATTGAAAGAAATAAATGAGGGAGGTTTGTGGAGGTCCAACTCCCCCTCCCTCTCCTCTTTCCCATCTCCTCATCCCCCCTCTCCTCTATCAACTCCCCGCATTCCCCTATCATTCATCATCCTGAAAGGCGGTCAGCGCATTTACGACACTTGCGTTTCGGGTGTCCTGTTCCTCTGTCCTCTTATCTATATATATATATGTATATAAGAGATTTCCACCGATACATTGACTCATCACGATATCTCTGGCACCAAAAGGCGTAGAGACTTGAAATTTGGTAGAAATATTCCTTTCGCCGAGTAGAGGTCAGTTAAGAACGGATTTTACAAAATGCCACCCACAAGGGGTGTTGCAGGGGTGTCAACAGGTGTGCTAGTATTATATAAAAAATAGGTCTCTTTTCAAATCACCATCATCATCATCATGAATATGATATTCCCTTACCTATAGTTCCCAAAGTCTTCAGGCTGCACATTAGCTAAAAGAAGTGTGTGGTTGTTCCCCCTCGCTGACATGGTGATGCGCTCCGTGGCACTCAGAGGAAAGGAGTTCTGGTACCATGTTACCTGAAATAGATATGAGATATGATATTTGAAAAAATAGGGAAAAGAATAATAATCTGGACTCGAACCGTGGTCTTCTGGTTTCGGGACCTTCTGAATTTACACCTGAGCTATTAAACCCTTGTAGATGCTGGTAAAATTTATTTTGTCTTTCATTGCCTGAAAACATGGACAAAACGACGTTCTCAAAAATACAACCTAGCTAGATCGTTTTATAGCCCCCGAAACACCCTTTATACTAAATTTCATGAAAATCGTTGGAGCCGTTACCGAGATCGGATGATATATACATATATACAGGAATTGCTCGTTTAAAGGTATTAGATAGATATCAGTGACAGTGGCTATAGAATAAAAAATAATTAAAAAGGATTTGATTTTATTTTATTGTTCGTTAGGTGCGTACAAATTTAAGTTTCAACTTTCTAAATTATTTATCAGGATTTTGATTATAAATTTCAACGATTTCGACTCAATTAATAAATGTTCTATCTCTTTATCGATTTAACAATCAGCGGTCTTATTAGACACGGCGATCTCTTACAGACAATTTTACGGATATTTCAAATATATTTCGGTGTAGTCTCTGGTGTACTGATATTAATTGATTTATTTTGTATTATTCATTTTTTTGAATCACGCAAATATTCCCCCAACATCCTCGATATAAAATAATATAAGTTTCATTAGTTTAAGCTCTTCACGTTGTTCCAAACCAAAGAAATCAAAATCCTTTCAATTCAACCAATCATAGGTATTTTTGAATTGTCAAGAGAACAGACTAAGTCAGTCGTGAAGTTGGTTGTCTGTTCCAATACGTAAATCCTATGGAGACGAACTGACAACGAACTCCAAGGACACTCTTTGCATGACGCAAGCACCAGCCATTGTCCACCTCAACCATATCAAAAGGAAACACATATGCCAACATTGGCAGGTCCGCAAGGAGAGCATGACCTATTGAGAACTGCCAGATGAGATATAATAATATAAAATCATCTGCTGTCGGCTCCTACTCCGTCAGGAGTACCTTTTCCATGTTACTATTATATCTGGAAACTGCTGCTGTAGCTGCTGAAATAATACTAAAAAAACCGGGCAAGTGGGAGTCGGACTTGTGTGCGATGGGTTCCGTATCATCTATAAGAACGACATGTAATGATGTCTGTTGTATGGGAGCCCCCTTAAATAATTATTTAATTTTTATTTAATTATTTATTTTTAAAGTGAATATATAACTATATATTCCGTGAATATTTCAAGCGTCTACATGTTGGCGTTATGAATATTGAGCAAAATCTAGCAAAAAAATCACGTTTGTTGTATGGAAGTCCCAATAATATTTTTTTTATTCTGTTTTTTAGTATTTATTGTCATAGTGGCAACATCAATAGACAATCTTTGAAAATTTGAAAATATCTTCCTATCACGGCACTGGCTTAAAAATATTTAACATATTCTATGATTGGTATTACATATGTGCTTCTCACTTATAGTACACATACTAAAAGTTTTGTTTGTTCCTGTTTCTGGGTCTAGAAGATGTGCAATAGACGTGTTATGATAACTTTCAGTGGTGGAGCCATGCTTAGGCACGAATGGGCCGGCTCGACCGGTGCGATACCACGGCCGCACAGAAAACCGGTTGTGAAGTAACGCTTGCGTTGCATTTCCCCGAATTGAGTGAGGTTTCCGGAGGCCCAATTCCCACTCCCCCCTTTTCTCTCCCCTCATCTCCTTTCTCCATTTTTCCATCTCCTCATCCCTCCTCTCTTCTTTCCGCTCCCTGCATCCCCCATCCCTCATCACCCTCAAAGGCGGGCAGCGCACTTGCGACTCTTGAGTTGCAAGTGTCCATGGACGGCGGTGTCACTTACCATCAGGTGACCCGTCTGTTCGTCTGTCCCCCTATAGTATAAAAAAACAAAAAAAAAATCAGGATTTGCAGGTATAAATGATAACACAATCCTAACATGTACAATGAAATAATGATTACTCATCTTAAGCACATGGGCGTCTGATCCCAAACTAAACAAACCTTGTACTGTGGTAACCAGAAAACTGATATAAATACATATATATGTCTAAATATATACACATTAAACATAAATTAAACCCAGACACAACAAATGACAATGATCACATCACAATCATATGTCGTGAGATGGAATTGAATCCACGACCCCTGGCTAAGCAAGCAGGTTCACTAGCTAAACCAAGAGGCCGGTAAAAAATACATTCATAAAATATTCACGGCAAAGCTTTAAAATGTGAGTAGACCTTTCTGAAACACCCTGTGTATTATCTGATTGCTAACTCACCTCGGCTGGAGGGTCTGCGAGTACGGTGCACAGGAGTTCAGCTCTGAACCCCTCCCCCGTGTGTACCCAAGACCTTTCTACTGTAATCTCTGGTGGATCTGAAATTAAAATAATCGGACTTTATAAAAGTATACAACCGACTTCAATGCATCTGTCATAAATTTTAAGACTAATATGGTTTTCTCATGGATGCCATTGTAACAACTGGACCAAACTCTCATCTAACTACCCTTGAAGTACATCCTTTCCAATAAAAAAAGAATCATCAAAATCGGTTGGCGTGATATTGAGTTATTCGTCCGTTTGTCGAGCACATACTTAATGCAAATTTAAGACTTATATGGTTTTCTCATGGATTTCATTGTCAGAACTGGACAAAATTAAAATCGGTCGGTTCACGCAGTCGAAAGTTCTGAGGTAACATAAACATAAAAATAAAAAATAATACAGTTGAGTTGAGAACCCCTCCTTATTGAAGTCGGTTGAAAACCAATAACAACATTTGTCAGAACCAGGCAGAGGCGTAATTATTGCCCACATTTCGGCGATAAAGACTCCAATTTATGTAAGGGCAAGCCTATTGCTGTAATTCGGGAACTTTTGGGAATAAGATGGGAATATTTGGGGTATATTGACAGGATAGGCATATTGCTTATACAGATGGACCGGGGACTGTAGAGTATAAGCAACAGTTGGTCTAATGTGTTATTTACGCTTCCCTTCGGGAATACACGCGTGATAACAAATTTTGTAATTACTTAATAATAATATTTTTACAAGACTCATATAAAGTTGACAATTATCTTTTATTTAAAACGCCCATTAAATGTATTCAGATAAAAAAAAACTAATTTTGCATCTTGTTTTTGTATTAGCAGTGGTAGAGCCATGCTTAGGCACGAATGTGCCGGCTCGACCGGTGCGATACCACGGCCTCACAGAAAACCGGTTGTGAAGTAACGCTTGCGTTGCATTTCCCCGAAATTAGTGAGGTTTCCGGCGGCCCAAATCCCCCTCTCCCCTCATCTCCTTTCTCTTCATCCCCCCCTCTCTTCTTTCCGCTCCCTGTATCCCCCATCCCTCATCACCCTCAAAGGCGGGCAGCGCACTTGCGACTCTTGAGAAGCGGGTGTCCATGGACGGCGGTTGTCACTTACCATCAGGTGACCCGTCTGTTCGTCTGTCCCCCTAGAGTATAAAAAAATAAATAAATTGTAGGTGATCTGATGATGACCCAATACGATTTTTAACATATTTACAGTGGTGAATATAACAGTGGTAGAGCCATGCTTAGGCACGAATAGTCGGGCTCGACCGGTGCGTACCACGGCCTTACAGAAAACCGGTTGTGAAGTAACGCTTGCCGTGCATTTCAACGAAATGAGTGAGGTTTCCAGAGGCCCAACACTCCCTCTCCCCTTATCCCCCCTCTCCTCTTTCCCATCCCATCATCTCCATTCTCTTCTTCCCCTCCAGCGTGCAGCGCACTTACGACTCTTGACTTGCAGATAGACCATAGACGGTGATTATCACTTACCATCAGATGACCCCTCTGTTCTTCAGTCCCCCTACAGTATAAAAAAATATTTTCGTATGGTTCTCTTTCCATGGGTTTCATAAAAAGCTACTAAGTGACCGAACTGATATCTATCAGATTGTATATAATTACATGTCAGTCACAGTCGTACAGTGCCCGGGTGACGAGAATTTCTCAGAATACGCGAATATGTGTGTACGTCTCAGTAGAACACTTACATAAGACTTGTAACTGAAATTCCGCAACAAGGGGCGTGCCCACGCCGTTGTCCACAGTACAGGCATACCGCCCACTATGCCCACGCTCTAGTCTGGACAACTGCAGCTGTGGACCTTCGCCCAGACGAATGTTGGTGTCGTTCTGAAACATCGGAATTACCTATATCAGGATAGACAGCCCTTTCTACATCAGATTGCCATATTTATTTAGGTATTGTTTTAAGACTATAGCGACCAGACGAACAGGCGGGTCACCTGATGGTAAGTAACAACCGCCGTCCATGGACATGGCAACTCAAGAGTCACAAGTGCGTGTCCGGCCTTCTTAGGAGTATTCATTTTAACTTCTTGAATGTTTGAAGGTCGTATCGGTCCGGAAATACGGCAGGCGACATTTTTTTCCACAGGCTTATTGTGCGAGGCAAAAAGCTTCTGGAGAAGCGCACAGTATTTACCTAAGGAAGACTAACAGCTCATATAAGTTTAATAATATACGTAATAAGACGAGATGCCAATTAAAGGTCTTCACGATTTAGCAAAGAAGTATATAAATAATATGTGAACATATAGATCAATTACATAAATACCAATCAAAAGTTATGCTTTGAGGAAAAAATAATAGCTCGCGCATCAGAGGTTCCAGTTTGTAATATATCACTAAATACGTACATATTAAAGTCATCAGAAAACCTACAACGGAAAATGCCTGCTCATTCAGTTTCCTTTACGGTCACTGCAATCCGTTTGTGGAATGCATACACAGACACACATATATAAGGTAACTGTGTGCTCTTATACTGTAAAATGTCTACTTACACCTAAAGAGATACAGGCCCTAGTGTGTAGGTCGCAGGGAGCCTTACAAACATACAAACGGACACAAAGAAGACCCAGACTCGGTGCAACACGATGTTTAGCGTCAATACTGCTCCTATTACTTTGCCAGCTGGCTGACGATGGTATTCTAGACCGACCAGGCCGTAAGCCGTCGACCTGGGCAGGTACTTGTAGAATCAGGGAGAGTTACTATTTGCTAGCCGGCGAGGCGGGGTAGCTTTGTATGTAGCTAGTATGTAGCTAGTATGTATGTTTGGTAGCTAGTATGTAATAAGAACAAAGGAAGACGATTAAAACCGAACTTGCTTATTACAATAAAACACGCTACATTTAGGTTTTTCGGAACGGTGTGGTTAAATTTTGGGAGCGCTGTATGTAACCGAAAAATACTTATTTAAAAAAAAGGGGTTTGAAACATATTCCTGATGTGGGTACATTTCTAAACAACATACATACATAGAATTTTCTTGTCATTTTCAAAGATTTTAGTTTTAATTTTTTTGATGCATACGTTTCTTAATAAATATGGTGTCATTAATTTCAGCCCTCTATTTTACAAAAAAAAAATGGTTTTACAAAACATTATTTGTGAATCAATTGTCAGTTTCAACGTAGGCTACCCTACGTTGAAACTGACAATTGATTCACAAATAATGTTTTGTAAAACCATTTTTTTGCAGAAACTGAATTAAAAAACACAAATATTCCTAAAACTGTTAACGATTCAACTAAACGAGTAACGCGACCCTAAAATATAACCACACGTTTCTGAAACATCCTTTATAATTGAATAATTCTTTTTTGGAACGAAGTTTCTTATGGGGCGTAGCGGCGGGTTACCTTAGCCCTTATAAAACGTCCGTAACGTTAAGCAAAAAAAAAGCGTAAGATTTTTTATTTATTGATAATACTGCCATCTAGTGTTTCTATTATGAACTGCAAAGAAGTTTAGGGATTTTTGTTTTACACAATATTTTGTTTTAAAACAAAATATGTTGTAACACTGCCATCTAGTAAAAGTATTACAAACAGAGGAAACTTGAGCCTTATAATAAAGAACTTCATATTTGGTGTCCCTCGGCGTTGAGGAAAATTTAAGTATTTAGCCGTAACATACAGATTACAGAGAACTTACTCCTTACTTACTACTTACTTATATTATCACTACCTGTGCTAAGTTAGGCCGGCAGCTAGTATATAACAGTGCTACGATTTTATAAAAAAATGCAGTTCAGAAATGCCCGCATTGCCCAATTTTTGGCTTCAATTCTTCTTTTATTTATACTGTCTTTCAGCAGCAAAGCAGATAGTCCAGTCCAGTCTTGCTCTGGTATTCACCTTTAAGTGGTCATCTCGCCACTACACTTTGTGAAATCCTCAAATTGTTGTTCTGAGTCTGGGTGTTCTTTGTGTCCGTTGTTTGAATGTTTGTAATGTCGCGGGCACAGGAATTAATCCTAGTGCAGGAGTTGCCTTTTCACAAAAGAAAGAAAAAAATAATACAAATCAAGTTAAATTCAAATCTCAATCTTTTGCTATCTCCTCTAATCATACATCAAAGAACCATCCAAGTTATATAAATAAGGTCACAAATCAGAAGTCTCCTCACCACTTTATGCCACGTAACCGTTGGCACTGGGTTCCCGGCCGCTCTGCATTCCAGGACTGCAGCGCCTCCCCTCCTGGCAGCTGCATGTCTTGACTCAGGAGATGCCCGTACACTTGGCGGGACTAAAACCTCGACGGTATGCACCTGGTCCCTTGCCACACGGTCTGATATCTGGCAGACGT
Organism: Tyria jacobaeae; assembly: GCA_947561695.1. Lineage (NCBI taxonomy): Eukaryota > Metazoa > Arthropoda > Insecta > Lepidoptera > Erebidae > Tyria > Tyria jacobaeae. Next base: position 8,988,255 of record OX387235.1, on the reverse strand, counting down.
AGTCTCCTGCGTCCTGGTGAAAAAAATTCTTTATTAATATACATAAATTCGTCTACCTCGAGAATCGATCTCCGAACATTTAAAGATAATAGCCCATGTTTTCGAAAGAAAAACTTAGCATTGCAGTTTTAAAACAACTCATCAGTATTGCCAACTTCAATATGATATAAATAATAAAATGTTTGAAAAAGAGTGTCCTTGAAGTTTCTTGCATGTTCTTCTCCATAGGATCAACGTATTGGTACAGACAACTAGCTTCACGACTGACTTAGTCTGACCGACTTCTTCTTTTAACAATCAATAATCGGACTTTAAAAAAGTAGACAACCGACTGCAATGCGTCTATCATAAAATTTTGACGAATATGGTTTTCTCACGGCCGCCATTGTCACAACTGGACCAAACTCTCAGCTAACTACCCTTGAAGTACATTATTTCTAATAAAAAAAGAATCATCGAAATCGGTAGCCGTGATATTGAGTTATTCGTCCATTTGTCGCTCACAAACTTAATGCTAATTAAACACTTATATGGTGGTCTCATGGATGCCATTGTCAGAACTGGAGCAAATTGAAATGGTATAACACGAATAGCACCAGCTTTCAAATAAAACAAAATTACAAAGAAATGGGAAGCTCATTATGAAACCATAACTGTGCTTCCACAAATAAATACTCTTTCCGAATTGAATGACAGAAATAATACATTATTTCAAATGGCAACAAACTTAAAATGACACTTAAAAACGTTATGAACGAAACACCATGACATCCTTATTGAAATTGGGTCCTCCCTTTTATAGGGCAAATGATTATCGTTCCATAAACATGTATTGCGTCCCTGCTTCGTCTGCAATCTACTTGAGTGAGCATAAAAATAATAAGCTAGGCCCAAACTTATGGCTTCGGAAGACGTTCTCATAAAGCCTTGTAGGTAATAAAGATTTATGAAGTGTTAAACGAAGCGTTCAATTTTGTTATATATCTTTAGATAGATAAAGTATTATGTATTCTGTTCAATACTTCTCATAGAAAGGTGATGTTATGTGTGAAGATCGTTAGGTGTACTACGCGTTTCAAATCAGAAGAAAATGGTCAACTTTACTTTAATTTTGTCAAAAAAGTTTCCATTACAAGACCTTATAAACGTAAACGCTTTAACGTGGGAAAGCCTCCTGCATTAAGAGTGATTCTTGTGTCACGGGGACTTGTTAAACATTCAAACAACGTACATCATTCAGTTTTAAAAAGTAGACAATCGACTTCAATGCGTCTATTATAAAATTTAAGACTAATATGGTTTTCTTATGGATGCCATTGTCACAACTGGACCAAATTCTCATCTAACTACCCTTGAAGTACATCTTTTATAATAAAAAAATGAATCATCAAAATCGGTTCGCCCGATATTGAGTTATTCGTCCATTTGTCGCGCACAAACTTAATGCTAATTAAAGAGTTATATGGTTATCTCATGGACTCCATTGTCCAGATCATGACCAAATTGGAATGGAACCACACGGGAAGCACCAGCTTTCAAATAAACTATAAATAAAAAATAAAACATAAAAATCAGTTCATTCAGTCGAAAGTTCTGAGGTTACAAACATAAAATACAGTCGAATTGAGAACCTCCTTCTTTCTTGAAGTCGGTGGAAAAGTAACACCAAGACTTGTGACAATTACTTAACTATAGACGGGATCACAAAGTTTGTCATATCGAAATAAAACTTTGTATGTATCTGTAGTTAAGATGACAATACTATAATTTGGCATTTCGGAGCTGATCTTATGAAGCCAGTAAGAAGGAGGTGGATAGTGGCACACTTTAATGATGACAAGTATACTCGTCGAGTTTCAGCTCATCTGTTTGTGTTACAAATCGTGTTTCCTTAAGTTCTTTGAACTATACTAACATTTATAACAGAACATTATTTTGACAAATTGTTTTTCTATTAATTTATTAATTAAGTTACTTGTTTAAGGTAATCGTCTTTCGTTTCAGAGGTTTATAGATACTTGTGTATACCTGTTAAAGAAAAGACGATTGTAACTTCGATAATTAAAACAAATTACCAAAACTTCTTCTTCAGTTACAACAAAACAGAAAACATTTTTAACTCAATTCCAAACTTCTAAACGAAAATTAAGAAAAATAAAACAAATATCGTGAAGCGCGGGAATCGTACCTCAGTGTTGCAACACATAAAAAATAATGAGGGTGTGCACCACAAAGGTTTTTATACAACCATTATCATATTTTTCTCAACCAATTACCGTTTAAGGCTCTATTTAGCATTTTTGACGGCGAAAAATAATGTTAAGCAATTTTGGGGTTATAAAACCTATTTGGGCGACCGCAATGGCGGGATTTGAATTTAAAGATTATTTTTTTCGGAAATTATAGAGAGATTATGTCATTTTTCTGATTCGAGAGAGAATTTTTTGAATTGCAACTAATAAAATATTGACTGGCCTTTAGTTCAGAGGTTTACGAATGTCTGTATTTCTTAATAATGTATGATAAAATGTTTTAATTACGCTTATCAACTATATAATAAGAAAATTATGTAAAATTTATAAAATTCCTTAGAGTTATCGCGTGTTCTTCACGTTATATACGTAATATCTGTCCTTTTTCACTTTACTCTTGAGAATTAAGCGGCGGTAGCCTAATGGCTAAGGCGTCGGACTTGCGATCAAGTAGTTACAGGTTCGAACCCCATCCAGTGATCCCCACTACCATCATAAACCCACCCCTAATACATTTAGCTTAGCTAACGAGAATACTAGTAATGAGTGACCCACGTTACTAGTGTTCTAATTAAAAATAATCAAAACTACCTACGATTGGTTTAATTGATATAATTGATTTTGATTTCATTTGTTTTTTTTTTATACTATAGGGGGACAGACGAACAGACGGGTCACCGGATGGTAACTGACACCGCCGTCCATGGACACTTGCAACTCAAGAGTCGCAAGTGCGCTGCCCGCCTTTGAGGGTGATGAGGGATAGGAGATGCAGGGAGCGGAAAGACGAGAGGAGGGATGAGGAGATGGAAAAAAGGAGAAAGGAGATGAGGGGATAGAAAAGGGGGGCGGGGGAATTGGGCCTGCGCAAACCTCACTCAATTCGGGGAAATGCAACGCAAGCGTTACTTCACAACCGGTTTTCTGTGAGGCCGTGGTATCGCACCGGTCGAGCCGGCCCATTCGTGCCTAAGCATGGCTCTACCACTGAAAAAACCTGTAAACGGTAAGGTTAGTAAACCTGACACTGTGTCACTATGACTGAAACTGAGGTCAAAAATCTGTGGTCTACAAATAGTTGTTCCGAGTCTTTGTGTTCTATGTGTATTTTTTTTTTTTATTTTAATCGCCCGCGACACAGGAATTATTTCTAGGTCAGGAAATGACTTAAAAACTGATTTGATCTATAAATGGAGGAACATATCTCTTGAATTATGGCCAATACCAATCTAGATTAAGTTACCTTTTAAACAAAAAAAAAAAAAAAAATATAACCTTGTTGTGGTACACCAGATAGGAACGAAGTTCCTTATTATAAAAATATTAATTTCAAGTTCTATCGAGGTATAAAAAAATAAAATCAATAAGATTACTTTTAACAAAATTATCTTAATACCTTTATTTTATTTGCAATGATTTATAAAATTATATAATAATAATATACAAAGAAACAGCTATTGGCATGAATAATAATAACAAACTGCAATAATAATAATAGTCACCACGTAGGCATATACATATATATACATTAAACACTGTATAGAAATCATATATAGACTATACATAAAAATCTTACACTTTTTTTAACGTTACGGACGTTTTTTGCCGGCTAGGGTACCCCTCCGCGACGCCCAAACGCCCAAACTACGTTCCAAAAAACAAAACAAAATCTATTAATTCGTTTAGGATTCTCATTAAACATACAACACCTGACCTTCCATCGACCTGACTTTCCCGAGCTATTGCTTCCAGTACACAATACATCCGTATAAATAAATTCTCACAACTTTCAACCCTAAATAAATAACTACACTGTTCTCACAACTTAAAAATTTCTATACACATACACATACAACTTAAATATTTCATAAAATACCTACAATGTAAATTACTTATGTCCTTATCAAAAAAATTGTATATATGTCAGTAATAATAATTGAAAACATCAACAAATTATTTAACGTGTAATCGTTAAATAATTAGTCAAGATCAAGAATATAAAATAAAAAAATGAATAAACACGTGAAATTTGCTGGAACAGCAAGTTGCCAAGCATTTATGTTAGCTGAATAATCATCTACTTTGTAATAGGCTGAAATTTGAAAAATGCATAAAACGCACGCTTTGTAAACACAAAGCGTGCGTTTTATGCATTTTTCAAATTTCATCAGACGGAGTCTTATTATATATTTTAACACAGTACCCCATAGAAGATGTTTGTACTTTGGCTAATCTAAATTTAGGTTGAACTTATTAATTTCGTTCTCAAATAACACACCGTTTTGTAAATAGGTGCAGATTTTTTCTTACTTAATGTTTTCATAAATATACTGACAAGGCACCGTCAGGATGTTAATTTCCTTTAATAGGTCCTTAAGGGATTCGCGACTTAGATTATAAATTACTCTAATAGCTCTCTTTTGTAGAATGAAAATTGATTCTATATCTGCAGCCCTCCCCCCCACAATAAAATGCCATAAGACATGATTCTATGGAAATAACTAAAGTAAACTAGTCTTGCAGTAGCCGTCTGTTTTTTTTTTTATATTATAGAAGCACAGACGAACAGACGGGTCACCTGATGGTGAGTGATACCTTCCGTCCATAGACACCTGCAACTCAAGAGTCGTAAGTGCACTGCCCGCCTTTTAGGGTGATGAGGAATGGGGGATGCTGGGAGGAGAAAGAAAAGAGCTGGGATGAGGAGAGAGGAGGACGAGGAGGGGTATAGGGGAGTTGGGCCTCCAGAAACCTCACTCGTTTCGGGGAAATGCAACGCTTGGCGTTACTTCACAACCGGTTTTCTGTAAGGCCGTAGTATCGCTTCGGTGCCTAAGCATGGCTCAGCCACTGTTGATTAATTTCCTTAATTGACCTTCCTTACGGTACATGCTGCAGAACTGAGCCTCTTTGAGGCCTCTTTCTTTACTAGGGCAACAGACCAGTCATTTTCTTGTAATTGTTTCTTAAAGATGTGGAACTATATAAGCCAAAGTAACACTCAGTAACAACAGTCAACCATTGCTATACAAAAATAAAAAAAAAAACCTTCTACATAAACGAACGATTCAGTTAGTTCACTGAAGTAATTAAAACTGGTCCCAATTTTTCCTCGTACTTTTCCGCAGCCAAAGTTATAATACTTTGGCTTTTTGTCAAAAAAATTCAAACCACAGACTTCATTCGACTGTATTTTTAATGAGACATTTAAAAATACTTATATTTTTAAACGAAGAATCGCTTTTGTAATTAATGGACAAAGATAAATTAAAAGATTTGAAGACGGGCACATTTATTAAGTCAAATGATTCTGACGCTCAAATGAACGTTCGGAAATAGTTAACTTGAGAAGTGGAGGTTGATGATTTTATCGCATAGGGGGTAAAATAGCAGACGGGTCACTACTCTGTAAGTGGCGTAGGCTCGTAGACTTAATTTAAGACTTGTCAAAAGAAGTACTAATAAGTAATTAGAAAACATATGGAGGTTAGTAGGGAGAACCATTTCATGTGGGTATTTAGTTCAGTAAGTGTCCGCTTATAAACGTCAAATTATACTTCAAAATTTAATTAAAATGGCGCTAGTGTGTACGTTATGTGCAAAGTGGTATGATGAACTTAATAATTTATAGAGGAGTTTTGATATGTTGCCTTTGTATATTTAATATTTTTAATCTTAATATTCTTATTTTCTATTTTTAATTTAAATGTGTGAAGTGAAAATTTGTGCAAGTGGAATATTGTAAAATGAAAACTTAAATGTACAATCTTGCTACAGTACCTATTTGATTTAATTGTCGTTGGACGGAGACTTTCTGATACACAGAGACCGCGCTCCTTACTATAATCCACAACGACACCTAATTAAAATTGTTATTTTCAGTGGCAGAGGTGTATTAGATACCCACACGGTGACTTACGTAATATGAAAATTAAAGATGGGAAAATTGGGAATATATTGAAAGAAAATACGTACCTGTGGTCCAACATCTGTAATCTGTAAGTTGTAACCGTCCACAAGTCGAAACCGTTCATCTCGTGTTACCATTAAACTTGCGGCTGTCAGAACTGCGGGCCCCCTTCTCCAAAGAAGTACAAGTGACCCTGGAATGCAATTAATATTTTAATATCTCCTTGTCTCTGTTTGTGTATTATAAACTAGTCAAATGGCTTTTTCAGTCTCAGTGTCAATCTCATTTCCTCATCCGATATTTGCAGTATTTTATTGGTTTTAAAACGACGACATTCTCTACGATGGTTGGCATCAGACAGCAGGCTATATAGCCAGGCAGAAACAAGTCAAAACTTTCTTGCTTCACCGTGGGGGAGCCATGCCTGGGCACGATTGGGCTGGCTCGACCGGAATATTACCATCGCCCCACAGAAAACCGGTAGACAAACAATGCTTGCATTACATTGCCGAGTGAGTGGGAGGGAGGCCAACTCTCCCTTTTGCGATCGGTCCAAAACATATTGCACCGATCGCAAAAGTGCTTCACTCGATTATTTGTCTTTGGTGGCTCAACCAGGACGTCTTATTATTAGACTAAAGAAAGAAATCATTTATTCTGACATTCACATTCAGAAAAGGCACTTATCTCAGCATATTGCTGAAGCCGGAGACTGCTGACTGATTAACAAGACAGCTTGTTCACTCTCCATTCTATGTGGTACTTACCTAAGTTTTGTACTTGGCATGGCAGCAGCAAAGTGTCTCCAACTACAGTCCTGAAGGAGTGTCCTCTCGACAGGAACCTTGGGCCATCATCTGTAAAGAAAAGATCAGATATAATAAGAATACTCTTTCTGGTACGCCAAAAACATATTGCTTAGGCTAAATATATAAAGTGGGTATGCATAATGGTTGGCATTATCGCTGAGTGCGTTCCCTTACAGACAAGCTTCAGATGGACCAAATCGGTAGTGGATAAAAGGAATAGTGGGTAACCCCATAAATACAAGAGCATTTCTTTAGAATTTTTTCAGTGGTAGAGCCATGCTTAGGCACGAATGGGCCGGCTCGACCGGTGCGATACCACGGCCTCACAGAAAACCGGTTGTGAAGTAACGCTTGCGTTGCATTTCCCCGAATTGAGTGAGGTTTCCGGAGGCCCAATTCCCCCGCCCCCCTTTTCTCTCTCCTCATCTCCTTTGTCCTTTTTCCATCTCCTCATCCCTCCTCTCTTCTTTCCGCTCCCTGCATCCCCTATCCCTCATCACCCTCAAAGGCGGGCAGCGCACTTGCGACTCTTGAGTTGCAAGTGTCCATGGACGGCGGTGTCACTTACCATCAGGTGACCCGTCTGTTCGTCTGTCCCCCTATATTATAAAAAAAAAAAAAAAAAAAAAAAGAATACCAACACGGTCTGTGCTTACTTCACATATTACTTAAGAATGTATCTATGCTAAGACAGTCCACTAGTCAGAATGTGTTAGCAATATAAATACTAAATATAAATAAAAATAAATATAAATATAAAATATAAATATAAATAAGTATTGATTAATCAGTAAAGTTAAATCGTAATTGAAGATTAAATTTTCATTCTTTGGATGTACTTCAATGAAAAAAAAATATTTTTTTTAAATTGGTTCCCAAATGGAAAAGATATCGCGTAACATACACACACACAAATAAAACAGTCGAAGCTCCCTGTTTTCAACCGACTTTAAAAAGGAGGAGGTTCTCAATTCAACTGCATCTTTTTTTTTGTTTGTAACCTCAGAACTTTCGACTGCGTGAATCGATTTCAATTATTTTTTTATTTGAAAGCTGGTGCTTCCCACTGGTCCCATTTTAATTTGGTCCAGTTCTGACAAGGTCATCTATGAGAAAACCATATAAGTCTTAAATTTTATGACGCATTGAAGTCGGTTGCCTACTTTTTTAAAGTCCGATTATTATTGAAGGCAGTTATGAAATTAAAACAATACAACTATACTGCCAAAGAAACCAATTACATACTATTTAAATGCCATGTGGGTTTCATTTTAAATAGTATGGCCAGTGTTACTTGGATTTTTTTTATTATTTAGAGGGACAGACGAACAGACGGGTCACCTGATGGTAAATGACAACCGTCTTCTGTGGACACCTGCAACTAAAAACTGCCCTTTCTATCCTAGCTTCCTTGTCAATACACTCACTCAAAACTTTTCTCATCCAATTCTTAAAAGTGTGAGTATGTGATAGTTTTGCCCTACGTAATCCGATTAAATTATGATCAGCAGCATATGGTGGTTACCTATCTCTTCGAGGATTTTTGATAGGATGGTAATGGAACAGTGGTAGAGCCATGCTAAGGCATGCATTGGCCTGCTCGGCCGTTGCGATACCATGGCTTCAGAAAACCGGTTGAGAAGTAACGCTTGCGTTGCATTTCTCCGAAATGAGTGAGGCGCTTCCGGAGGCCCAGCTCCCCCTATACCCCTCCTCCTCCTCCTCTCTCCTCATACACCCTCTCTTCTTCCCCTCCCAGCATCCCCCATTCCTCATCACCCTCAAAGGTGGACCGCGCAGTTACGACTCTTGAGTTGCAGATGTCCATGGACGGCGGTTGTCACTTACCAGCAGTGAATGAATGCATGTATGTATAAACTCTAAAAATGTTATACTACTTGTTTATATGTCTTTTTAATAGCACGAAATCCATTTTTCTCTGTGTTTAATGTACCGTATTAAGCCCAAAATAATTTATAGGCAGAATATTTTGATTGATTGGAGCGATACGCCCATGAGGCTAGAGATTATTGAATGATGAAATTGTTAGCGCTTCGTAAATTAAATTGAATGTGTGGGCGAAGCTCGAAGCTGACCTAATTCAGTATTCTTCACTATACATATTTCCGCTTAGAGATTATCGTACACCTCAATATTGATGTTTCAATGAATTATTATTGATAGTCTTATAGAAGATTGATTGTCGTGGTAACAACATATCTGTAGGAAACGGACAATCCACATAACCGTGGGCAAGCCCATTGATTTCATCTTCACTCACTCGCTCTCTTTGGGAATTAGAGGGGAAAATGGGAGATAGAAAGAGAGAAATAGAGGGATAGATTGGGGAATATAATACTTATAACTCGAACTAGCTGGTGAAATCACTTCACTTTAACAAGGTATAAATTATATTTTGAACAATTAAAAAACAACAAAATTTCTTTAAAAATATAAAAACAATGTGTTATTATTATTATTATAGTTAGGTCTCATGTGGGATTCAAACCAAGACTTCTGGTGCAGAAGTCATAATTACCACTAGGCCCGGTGGCCTAGTGGTAATTATGCATGTGACTTTCAAGGAATTGAGGGTACCTTTTCTCGATTTTGTTTATGATACGAGATCTTGCTTGAGAATTGATGTGTTCATCAAGTATTTAATATATAAGTTTCTTGCTTACTCCTGGCTGCGGAGAGTGTACAACGTGTGGCATAGTGCACAACGAGAGCTATAATTTTTCAAGTTATCTACGCATACTCCTGTAAAGTGGTACACCACTACCCTTTTCTTTCCGCTCCCTGCATCCCCCATCCCTCATCACCCTCAAAGGCGGGCAGCGCACTTGAGATGCGAGTGTCTATGGACGGGGGTTGTCACTTACCATTAGGTGACCCGTCTGTTCGCCTGTCCCCCTATAGTATAAAAAAAAAATACTTTGCGCTTTTCCAGAAGCTTTTTGCCTCGCACAACCAGCTTGTGGAACAAATTGTCACCTGCCGTTTTTACGGACCGATACGACCTTCAAACCTTGACGAAAAGAGAGTACTTCTACCTAAAAGGCTGTCAACGCTCTTGTGAGTGTTGAGTTGCGGGTGTCCAGTCTGTTCGTTTGGCCATTATTGCATATAAAAAAAGTCGAGTGTCATCATCTTCACTTAGCCTACTGTAGTCCGCAGCTGGAAATAGGCCTCCCCCAATATGCCATAGCACCCGGTGGTCTGCTTTCTAGATCCTTCCTCAGGTAATCCATCCATCTGGCTGGCTGTCGGCCCTTTGGTTCTTTGTAGGATCACCTCATTCCCAATTTCATCCTGTAAAAAAACGCTGAGCATAGCTCGCTCCACAGCCCACTAGTGAATTTTAATTTGTGGTCTAGCTCCACTGTTAGTGTTCAGGTGTCGGTCGGCATCGTAAATCATAACGGATAGGAAGTCGATCGATCGATAGTCTCACTAAAAACCTTTGTTTTAGGGCACTGCGGTAAGGATGATGACAAAAACTCGATGAAGGTTACCAAAGTGAAGTAAATTGTAATGTAGGTTATTTTAAGAACAAGTTAATTGATATTAATTTAACTGAAAATACTAGAGGTCACATTTTAATAGGGAGCCCGGCCAAAACAAATTAAATTATTTTATAATTGTATATTGAAAAATATTTTGATTAAATACTTCTTGAACGCAGCTATTCTGCCTCGGAATCTTAAATTATTAAAACACAATCGTTATATGAAAAAAAAAAACGTATTATAATTATTTTGTTTTCGCGTGGGAGAGCCATGCTTAGGCACGAATACGCCGGCTCCACCCGAGTAATACCACGGCCTCACAGAAAACCGGTAGACAAACAATGTTTGCATTGTATTGCTGAGTGAGTGAGGGTAACGGAGACCCCTCGTTTCCCTCTCCTCAGCCCCTTTCCTCTTTTCCTTCCCATCCACATTCCCTCAGCACATTCAAAGGAGGGCTTGAGTAGCAGGTGTCTATGGACGGCGGTTCGTGTGGCCCCCTGTATTATGTAAAAAAACGTTTTGTTGTTCATACAAACCATTAAACGAAACGTTTCATTTTCCGGCGGACATAATAAATATGGCGGCGGGTACCGGATCTCACAATGCGTTACGTCACTTCCTTCCAAAATGTCATTGTGCTGTACACCCATAATTGTTTTCTCTTGTTTTGGTTAAATTTACTGTAATCCGATATTTTATAAGCATTGTTTGATAAATATATATATATATATACATACATATATATGTATATATACATATATATATACATATATATATATTTTTTTTTTGATGAGTAGAAAACTAATCATTACAAAGTCAAGCCGTCTAAGTTCCACTCACATAAGCTCAAGCGTTTTACTCATTTGGGTAGGCAGAGAAGACAGTCCTACCCGTGCTTCAATCCTTCACGACCTTCGTCTAATATCATTACTACGTACAAAAACATTATATACAAATACGGTAGCACATTACCCTGTTCGGTGTGTGAGAAGGCACTTAATTTTTAAATGGCTGATTCTTAGGGTTCCGTACATAAAGGGTAAAACGGGACTCCATTACTGAGACTCTGCTGTCCGTCTGTCCTTCTGTCACCAGGCTGTATCTCATGAACGTGATAGTAAGATGGTGGAGAATTTTCACAGATGATGTATTTCTGTTGCTGCTATAACAACAAATAAACAACAACACTACAAACTATAACTAAAAACTAAGTAAAATAAGTATTTAAGGGGCTCCCATTCAACAAACGTGATTTGTTGCTCGATATTGATAACGGACGCTTAATTTTCATTTATGTAGTATTTAGTTATATATTGACTTTAAAAATATATATTACAATAAACGTGATTTTTTTGCCGTTTTTATAGATAATGGTACGGGACCCTGTCTCAAAATCGTGAGCGGTCAATATCAGTGTAGCTACTTTCTGGAGAACATGCCTTTAAAGGTTCCCCGTACCTATCCTATATATTTTCTACACCCCACCTGTAAAGTCTAATTTGAGACGGCAGGCACCTCTCCGTAGAATAATTGATGAGTATCATTCCCTTATCACAGTAACACCCGATCTTGATGTGTTCCACGATTAGTTGCGTATATTTAAAAACAAAATAAAAAATGCACCTCAATTTTAATCGTTAATCATTTGTTGTTTTATAACTGACTTGTTGTTACTTTATATTATATTATTCCTTCTTTTTCTTTTATATGACGACATTTATTAGACATTCATATTAATATTTCAACAATTATTATACCGGTTTTACATAAAAATAAAACCGATATTATGTGCTGAAGAGAAAACATACAGCATTGCATATGAAGAAGCAGTGTATACTTAGCCATATTCGCGGTCTATATAGTTCCGTTTCCGCTGACGTTTACAGGGGGCAGCACTGTCACACCAGCTAGGCGGGATCGCTGTCACTCGAAATTGTCATAGTCTTCACCAGGAAGAACTTCCTGCAATGCTGTATGTTTTCTCTTCAGCACATAATATCGGTTTTATTTTTATGTAAAACCGGTATATTGATGTGCTTCCGGAAAACATACAGCATTGCATATGAAGACGTGTTTGTTATCTGCTGGTGAAATATCGAAAAGCACAACGCTATGATGATAATTGTATATTTATTAGTAAATATTTTTATATAGGTAACATTACACTAGTAATTATTACTGAGATTTCAATAATTCGGTTTATGAAAATCACATCAGTACATAGTTATTATTATTAATATAAGTGATTATTACTTGATACCTATCACCCGTTCTGGGATGAAAATTAAAATTATAGGATTTTAATTGACTACGTACAGTCGTAGCCTAAACTGGCTTAAAAGAATCAAAAAATGAAATGCGATTTTCTTTCGGGAGTTCTATTTCGCGACAGTAATGATTAAAGAACGTATCGGATGATTTCCAGTTACCCCGTAATAAGATCTCGTCTATTGGTTGATTATCTAGCCATCCTAGCGAGGCCACGGCTGACCTGCAGCTACCAGGAGCTGTCGAAATCCCAGCATCTCGTAGCACCGTTCGTACCCAGTTGCCGATAACAGTACGGGAAGCGGGTTTTATTTTATTACAAACTGTGATAAAAAGATTATCCAAGTTCTGAACTGTATTTCTTCTAGGACTATTTTTTTTTATCAAAAGCCTAACTAGAGTTACAGGACATATATTATTATTATCATGTTTAGATAACTTCCATGCCGATTGACGAAATTTCTGGGTATCGGTTTTTGACCCGAATGCCGGCATTAGATATATGTTCTCGCCGTTATCGTAAAAGCTATTGCTTGATATTTTAAGTAACGTGAGATCGTGAACTCTGCGTCCCGATGCCAATAACAAAACGGTTGCCGTTCTGCGCGCGATGTCATATACGGTATCTTTAAGAGGATTTGATGCCATCCAATCTAAAACTATTCGGGGATCCCACGAAACTGAGAGTTTTTTTATTTTCGGCTTAGCATTTCCTATTGCCTTAACGGTGTGTTTAATTATGAAATTTGAAAATGTTTGTTGTTCTAAGTGAGGGCCACAAAAAGTAAAAATAGCCGATTTATGTACGCGAATGGTGCTATGAGATAAGTTTTCTCTTAGAAATAATTGCACTAAAAATTTTGCAATATCTACAGCTTTGGGTGATTTTGGGTTAACTTTAGAATTAAAGCACCAAAGAATCCATCTTCTTAGAGCTGGTAAATAAGTCGATAAAGTAGAGTTGCGCCAACTGTTCCTCAGGAGTTCTTTTTCTTCTGTGGTCCATTCTTTTAACTAGTCACCCCACCCCCAATCCTCCAAACTTTCAAGGTTAATGTCTGTATCTGTGGGGGCGGCAGTGATGACACTGTCTACTAAGGTCTTCGACAGGTTCGGGATTTCGTGTGGTTGCATGCGTGTCCTGGTTTTCAAGTCTTGTAGCCAAAAGGCTTGGGGCCACTCCGGGGCTACTACTAGGTATATTCCCGAGGCATTGTTCAGGTGTGCTAGCACTTTGGGCAAGAGGGTGGGTGGTGGAAACACCCATGCTAATTGGTAATCCCATTTTCTGCTGAAAGCATCCGTGTATACTGCTGACCGATCCCTGCAGTCTATCGTTACGTATTTCTGTACTACAGCCGTCTCCTGTGAGGCGAAGAGATCTATTTCGGGTACACCCCACTTCCGAAAGACCTCTGCAGTCGCTTGAGGCAGGAGATGCCACTCCGCTGGTGGTTTTCCCCGTGACAGCTTGTCTGCTATTACATTGTATCTGCCTGGTACGTGATATGCAGATAAAGTTATCTGTAATTTGTCTGTTAGTTTCAATAGTTCGTAAGTTAGGGCTAGTAAAGCCAGTGACTTCGTTCCTCCCTCCTTCCGGATATAGGCAATGAGAGTTCGATTGTCGGATTGAACGAGAACATGTGATTTCTGTAGTATTTTTGCGTTTCTTTTGATGGCTGCTATTACTGCATATAGCTCTTTTTTGTTGCTGTGCCATCTCTTTTGATAGGTTGACCATGTACCTCTCATTAACATGCCATCCAGATGAGCGCCCCACCCCGTATCCGAAGCGTCCGTCGCCAGGAAATGGGATGCAGGCTTTTTGTGGATAGGACTCGTGTGACATGTGGCTCCGCGCCACCATGTCATCTCTTGGTGCACTACTTGGGGAACCAACTGTTTTTGGCGCGGTCGTGACGTGTCGAATTGCCTTAGAAAAATTTGCATTTTCCGACAGTGTAGTCTGCCTCGGGGTATCACGAAGCTCGCAAAGTTTAGTTGACCCAGTAGGCTTTGTATTCCTCGAAGGTTTATCCGAGGTCTTTGCAAAGCACGGTCCAAGGCTTTGTTGAGGTAAAGTATCTTTTTCGCTGGCAATGACATTATATTCTTTTCTGTCTGCCAACGAATACCTAGATACTCCAAGTCTTGGGTTGGTGTTAATATGGACTTGTGGTAATTGATCTGCCAGCCCAAGTATTCCAAGTGCCTCACGGCTTCCGCAGCCTGAGAGCGTAGCTTGGATTGGTCTTGGTTGACCAGGAGGAAGTCGTCTAGGTACACTAGAACACGACATCCCATTCCGCGAAGGGTCTCCGCGACCCAACATGTTACGGAGGCAAAAAGGTGTGGTGCTGAAGCTAGACCGAATGGTAGGCATGTCATCTCGTATAATTGTTCCTCGTAACTCATTCTTAGAAAAGGTCGGTGAGATTTCGCAGCTGCCAAATGGAAGTACGCTTGAGAGATGTCTATTTTTGTCATCCAGTCTTCTGGTTGAAGAAAGTCTGGTATGGAAACGTGAGAAATCAGGCGAAAATGTTTTGCCTTTACGAATTTGTTCAGTTCTCGAAGATCGAATATGGGCCGCAATGTCCCGTCGTTTTTCTTCCGAAGAAACAGTTTTGAAATGAAGCTGGGTGTGATCTTGGAGACTGGTTTTAGTACTCCCTGAACCAAAAGATCTTTTACTATCGAAGACATTACATGGGAGGGTTGAGTTGCGTATTTTAGCATAACACGTCTGGTCGGTATTAATAGAGGAGGCTTCTTGTAAAAAGGTATTCGGAAACCAGTGATTGCAGATATTATAAATTTGTTGGCATTCTTTGCCTGCCAGCGGTGTTTGAAAGCCTTCAAACAACCTCCCCTTAATTGTGGCGTTCTATAGTCACTTTTTGCCTTCTTTATTTCGAAAGGACGAGTTCTTACCTTGTTTGAGGGTATCAGTTTTTCCTTTGTAAGTCTGTCTACCCTGACGTTTTTTAAAAGTATCACGAATATTATATTTATTTTGAGTTTGGGGTCTATGTTTAGAAGAAGGTGTCGGTTCAATATATTTATTTCTTTGTTCTCTATATCTATTGACTTGTGGTGGTTCTAACCAGAGCCGGGGACCACCAAGTGATTGAATTAGAGAAGCGAGTTTCGTTTTGTCAAATAAAAATTCTTCACTAGGGGGGATATTATTAAGAGCAGCTCGTATATTTTTGTCAAAAATTTCATTAGTTAATCTTTTACGCCTAATTTCTATACATTCAGCCCTTTTTCCACAAACTATTTGTAACCTCTGTTCAGATAATTTATAACACGGGGAAGTGACACCAAACTTTTCAGAAATTTTGGTATATAGGGTATCTGGTTTTAACTCATGAGGATTATTATAAGCCCAATCTATAACTGCCTGCAAACCCGATTGTAGTAACTCCCTTTGTTGTAAAAAGGCATTGGTAGTTGCAGCCATTACTTCTTCCGTTGAGCTCAAAAAGTCTCTTCCTTTGTTTAAGCTACACATTTCATCATTAATTTTCAAGTTACAGAACCCCGGAAATGCCAGCATATCGGACAACGCCTTCTTATACCGAATATGTTGCCACGTGGTAGAGTTAAACTGTTGCAATTTTATTAGTTCGCGTAACAGTTTCTCATTAGCTGGTTTGAGAACTTTTTTCTCATCAAAATCAGTCTGACAAGATCCTAAATCTAGTGGTTTTGATGTTTTTATAGACGGGATTGCCAAAAAATCATTATTTATGCCCTCTGAGGGCTCGCGACGCTGCAGCGTCCATGTTTGAAACAGGGTTAGGTACCCACTGTTGATTCATTATAAAATTTGTAAGAAGACTGACCTGGTTATATAACGCGTCAATACGAGGATCGACCGTTACCTGTTGCTCACGTTTTCGTTTTTTCTTAGGTGGTTCTTTTGACTCTGCGCCGCTGCTGCTATTTAGGGACGACGAACTTTCTTGTGAAAGCTGTCGTCTTTGCGTCGAAGAGTTGGATGAAGTCGGTCGTGAAGCATTGGGAGCCTCTCCGACGTCGACTCCGTGCGTGATATTCATGACGGTATATGACCAATATATTAAGTCCGCGATGTAAAATAAATTGTGCAATAAGTAAAATTTTAACTATGTAATGGTGTACAAGAAGCAATATTTAAAATTTGTAACGGATTGACAAAATATTTTAAGATTGCGACCGCACACGGCAAAAGTACACAACGCTATGACAATTTCGAGTGACAGCGATCCCGCCTAGCTGGTGTGACAGTGCTGCCCCCTGTAAACGTCAGCGGAAACGGAACTATATAGACCGCGAATATGGCTAAGTATACACTGCTTCTTCATATGCAATGCTGTATGTTTTCCGGAAGCACATCAATACTGTATTATTTGTTAAATTTGAATTTCAAAGTATGTTTTCATTAGGTATTGCTTTTTTTTTTAAATAAATTATTGTATTCCATCTTCGAGCCGATGAATTGCCAATGTTATGTACGCCATTATTGTCACATGCATCAGGCCATAAATTAAATAGTTTAAGTTATTTCCAATGTTAAATGTTTGTGATGTGGCAGTACTTCTTAAATAAATAAATAAATAAATAAATAAACCCTTCGTGCGAGAGTCCGACTCGCACTAGTCCGGTTTTTTTATTTTATAAAATAGGGGGACATACAAGCAGACGGGTCACCTGATGATAAGTGACAACCGTTGTCCATGAATACCTGCAATCTCACGGGGAGGGGAAAGAAGAGAGGGTGGATAAGGTGATAGGAGAGGGGGGATGAAGGGAGAGGAATAAGGAGAGATGGAGTTGGGCCTCCGGAAACCTTAATAATTTCTGTGAAATGCAAGGCAAGCGTTGCTACTCAACCGATTTCTGTGAGGTCGTGGTATCGCCCCGCTCGAGTCCGCACTTTCGTGCCTAAGCATAGCTCTAGAACAGTGAATATAATACTGATTTATATAAATTAGAACTAATAAAATTAAATAAGACTCAGATACAGATGTATTTTTTTTTTAATTTGTCGGAAATCACGTTTTTCTACCTCTTCTTTATCGTTCCCTCGCTATTGAGGATCATTACCATATATCATTTTCCTCCCTTTGCCTCTGTCCTGCACCAGTTTAATGGACTGTTGAAGAGTTTTTCCTGCTGTTTTTACAATACTTTTACATCGTGTTGGAATTCGGGCCCTGAAGCGCTTCCAGTGCGTCTGTCCCACGATCAACTGCTTCTCCAATTTATGCATATGTGATCGCATTATATGTCCAAACAAGATAAATTGATGTTCTCGGCATCGAGAGCTGAGTCGTTTTTTGACGTGGAGCTCCACGTCTGTACAGTACGCTCTTTTATTGAAGATTAGAAAGTAGTACGAGGCAAAAAGCTTCTGGAGGAGCGCACAGTGGTGAAGTGCCAATCATCCAGGTGATGGGGATGAATATTTTGTCACGTAGGACGATGGCGGAAACCTGCATTTTTATGATATTGTGTAACATACGCTATCTAGACACAAATTTAGCATAGCTTGTACTGTGGACTCTAGAACACACATATACATAGATATATACACATAATTAGATACATATTTAATGGTTAATAAATTTTTTTGTAAAGGCGAGCAGAATACTTACGACTTTTAAGTTGCAGGTGTCCATGGACGGCGGTTGTCACTTACCATCAGGCGACCCGTCTGACGTTATGAAAAAATATTCAGTAGCGAATGAATCTATTGCTCTCAACGGCATATATCTATCAATATACTCCATATTGATAGATAAAGGTGAAATACATGGAGATTGATATTGGATTTTACGGATAGATTGGGAAGTGATTGATTGTGTAAGCAATGGTTCGAGCGGGAGGTCCAACATCTCTAACCTAAATAACATACATACATACACTCCGCCTGTATCCATGAAGGGTTTGGCAGAAGCGTAATTAACGTCCACAGTTTGCCAATTATATTTTGTCACATTTACGTAATAAGGGGCAAAGTTATTGCCATCAGCTGGGGCACTATAAATACATTCATATTTTATTAAGCAGCATTAAGCACAGCGGCAGCGTGATGGCTGAGGCGTCGGACTTGCGATCAAACCCCGCCTCGTACACTACCGTCGTAAACCCACGCCTAACACAAGCATTAAGCTTAGCTTTGGGGGTTACCAAGAATACTAGTAATGTGTGATCCATGTTGCTAATATTCTTCTAAAAAAAACAAACAAACTACTAACGCAGTGTTCGATCCCCTCATTTTGTGTGATCCTCCAATTGTTGTTCTCAATCTGAGTGTTGTTTGAATGTTTTTAAAGTTCTCCGCGACACAGGAATTAATCCTAGAGCAGGAGTTGTCTTTTAAAGAATATAAAAATAATATGAAGTACCCTTATGTCAAATGCAGACGATCTCAAACAGTCATCTCAGTAAAACTTTACTAAGTGGTGTAAGATGGGCTAACTTTGGCCGTATATTATTTTGCCTTCAATGCCCTTGAATAGAATATGAGTTACGTGATAAATTGGCTTTTGAACAAAAATAGAGATTATAGATTACTGAAATCTTGGTGTAGTGGTTAGTGATACTGACTGCTAAGTCAGAGATCGTGGCTTCAACCCCGGATAAATGATTGAGTGATGCGTATGATCATTTGTTCTGTGTCTGCATGTATATATAAGAGTTGGGTTACATAGTACAAGCCCTGTTTTGTTTGGAATCAGAAGGCCGTATGTGATATGTATCAAATTATTAAGATTAATATTATATGTATTTATTATAAAAGAAATAAACACAACCAAATCTAAATAGCATAGTTTATGGTTTGTTACATTTAATAATTTATTGTAGTTATTAATTTCGTTGATTCATTAAATTCAAATTAATAATGTTATTTTTCTTAATTTTGTTATTTTTTTTTTTTATGCGATAGGGGGCAAACGAGCAGATGGGTCACCTGATGGTAAGTGACTACCGCCGCCCATGGACACCCGCAACTACCGTTAAACCGTTATTTGTTTATGGCTTTGCGTAAGGTTGCTTTGGTTATTACAGAAAGGTGTGGTTTAAAGTTTTATAAGACCCCGTGAATAACGTTTATCGATAATAATAGTTAGAAAATATTAGCCGTGTGGTTCTTGTTGGAGTAAAACAGAGACACCAAACAAAGGGAACGGGAGAGAGTTAGTACTCTTCCGTCCCGCAGAAGACGCACAAGGCGCCGGAGAGTTCAAAATGACCTCCGGCCTCCATGAGCGCTGGCCTGAGGGCGACGGATTGGGATATCTATCGCCCTAGCAGAAGCAGACCTGGGACGGCGGCACGACGTGTTATGCGCGTGCCTGTCTAAATATACACACACCATAACCAGGCGTCGTCTTGTTCAAAAGGTTGCCAAGTCTGCCGGGCTACACAGGGACTTCTTGTTAGGGTACATCTGGTAACGCAGCATATTTGCAGTCATACAGTAAGTGGGTAAATTATGATTGGCACAAAGTGGGCTATATGGAATGTATGCGTTTTGAGGGTTCGATCCCCGGTCGGGACAACACTTTGTTTGTTTAATCCTCAAATGTATTTGTCGAGTAACATTCACTTGTAAAATAATGTATGAAGATGACATAAATAAATCAATAATAACAAATAAGTTAATTTTAGTTAAACACAAATAATGCACTTTAAAGAAAGGGACGCAACTTCGCAAAATAACCAGCCATGTATTAAATATACAGTTTCTCTGTGTAATTATAGTTGAAAAACTTAACAGGTAAGCGCATATGGAACAGCTAGCTGTTTATAAACTTGCTCCAGTCGTCAATATAGATACATTACTCACTGCAAATCATGGTATCAGTCTCTACTTAGATATGCCAATATGTTCTGGGGCAACTCAGTTGATAAACAGATGATTTAAATTACAAAAGCGTAGTAAAACAGTGATGTTTGGACTACAAGTCACAGATAGTTGGAAGCCCTACTTTCAAAAACATAAAATGTTTAACGTTATCATCACTATGCATCTACAAAATTTCTGTATTTATAAAAACCATTCAGACGTCACTGTCCGCAAATCGCCGTGACAGTAGTAGGTTATGTACACAGAAAAAACTCTTGAGCAAGAGCGTCTTTTGCATGGCTACAAAAATTAACCATAAAGTACCAAATACATACAACTATCTTTAGGTTAATTTGTTTAAACGTAAGCTCAGAAATCTTTTGACTGCCAAATGTTATGTCAAATGTAACCAAATGGTTTGTAGATGACTTCCTTAGCGACAGGCATACAATACTCGGATGAACGTACTTATAATAGACATATGTAATTAAATTTTTCTCTACTACTACTGGGACTTAATTTAAGGATAATGATCTGAACTTCAAGAAATCAGTTAAAAATTGTTCGCCTCTGCAGGATCTCTGAGAAGGTTGCGTAACTTTCTACCGATTAAGACCAAAATTGCGTTAGCAGAAGCCCTTGTTGTTCCAATCCTCGATTACGCAGATGCCAGCTATCCTGATCTAACAGAGGACCAATTTAATAAAGTTGAGCGACTTCAAAACTTTTACATCGGGTTCGTTTTTGGATTGCGCAAATTTTACTATATTTCTGATTATCGGAATAAGCCCAACTGGTTACTCATCCGTCTTCGGCGGATCCTTTGTCTATTATACAATATACTCTTTAATCCCTCCATCACACACTCCTCATTATTAAAAATAACGCTTCAAATTCTTACATTATATGCACTCAAGGTCCTTAAGATCGTCGGAGAATTTGACTTTAAAAATTCCGAAGCATTCTTCTAATTTTATGGACAATTCCTTTACAGTGCAAACCACTGCCCATCAGACTAGCAGAAACGGTTGCTAGTTTTAAAAAATAACTGAAGGAGCATTTCCTAAAGTACTAACCGATGAGTTCCTTGATGTCCGGAATCTTGTGTTTACCTATCTCGCTTTGTTATATTTTATATAATGTGTATTCGTGTATTAATTTATGTATGTGTTTAGTGTGTTTATTTATATGTGTTATTAATAATAGTCCTAATATGGCCAGCCCACTGCGTCACCTCATTCTTGATGCGATCCCTCAAACAAATATCGAGCATAGCCCTTTCCATAGCACGCTGAGCAACTCTGAGCTTGTGGACCAGCCGTACAGTAAGTGTCCACGTTTCGGTTCTGTATGTCATGACAGGCAGGAGACACTCGTTGAAGACTTTCGTCTTAAGGCACTATGGGATCGACGATAGACGTAGCTTCCCACACACTGCCCAACCCAGCTGAATTCTTCTGTTCACTTCGTCCTCGAAGTAGTTTCTACCTAACTGCAATGTCTGCTCAGGTAAAGGTATACTTTTGAACAACTTCCAGAACCCGAGCCGGCCCCGAGTACCGCAATCGGTTCCGGTAGTACATGTTTATTGAACATGACCTTGGTTTTATCCAAGTTCATCATTCATCTTGGTAAGTCATTAATTATTAAATTGGAACGAAGGGGGCCCAGGTTACTACCTTGTCCGACTCCTGACTACGTATAATAATGATCGGAAAGGCGTTCCCCACGATCTACTTACTGGCGTCTATCCCTCAGGTAGTTTGCAAAAAACGCTAGCTTGTTCGGTGTACATCCAATGTTGACTAAATTGAACCAAAGGATGATGGATGTGTGAGTTAATATTAAGAAAACTTAACTGTATCCCTTAAAAGGTAGGCAGAGTTACATTACATACCAACATTTATTAGTATTTACTCCCACTAACGTATTCGGGGTCAAGCCTATGGCCATTAAACGGGCGCCTTGAATCCACCAAAGGACAATTGGGAACAAATTGAAAGAGAATCAAAAAGAAGGACATTGCTTATACAGATGGTTTAGTCAGTATAAGTAAATAGCCAAAGCAAATAGTCTGTAACTCAAAGTGGCTGTCTCCGGGAGGTTCTCCCTCTAACTTAACTAAAAACGACTTACTCCTATTATTTTGTCCATGTACAGCTACAAACACAGTAGCGAGAACAAGCCAGGACACTTCCATTGTGACGTCAACCGCGACCACGCCGCATCAGAGCAGTATTCCTCATCTGTGGACAAGGACAGAGATTAGTTACACCTGTGATGGACAGTTACAGTACACTTTAGCAGCTTATAAACTTCTGGCAAAACCAATTTATTTTATTTAAACACACGTCTTTAACTGAGGAGAGCCATGTTTCCGCACTTATGGGCAGCTCGACCGGAGTATTACCAGGACCTTACAGAAAACTGGCTGTTAAACAATGCTTGCATTGTGTGACCTAGTGGGTGAGGTTACCGGAGGCCCAACACCCTTTCCCTTTTCCCTTTCGCGTACCCTAAAAGGCGGACAGCACTCCTGTGACTCTTGAGTTGCAGGTTCTTTTTTTTATAAAAAGACAACTCCCGCATTGAGATGAGTTCCTGTATCGCGGGGACTTTACAAACATTCAAACAACGGACACAAAGAACACCCAGACTCAGAACAAAAAGTTGACGATTACACAAAGTGTTGTCTCGTGCGGGGATTGAACCCACAACACTTGGCGCAACAGCGAGGTGGCGAGGTAACCACTTAAACGGCAACGCATTCCCTGCAGTCATATGGTTATAAAAGTCGCTCGGCCCGTCTATGTCTTCTCTTAGTTATCTAAGTTATACTTTCAACTATCCGCCTAAATTAAATGCAGTAAAGGGCAAATTTTATCTTCATAAAATTACTGTGGTGATAAAACTCTTTCTTTTATGCGAAGACCTGCTACGAATTTGTCCTGTACATTAAATTCTTTTATTTGGAACAGTACAGCACACGCCGAGAAATCGTACAACTAGTTAATTTTTCTTCGGCTTGGTACTCAAATACACACTGAAATAAGGTATATATCATAATAAAATATAGCTTATGTCATTCAGAAAGAGTTTAGCTTCCTATCAGCGTAAGAATTATTAAAATCGGAACGGTGGGTTCAGAGATTACCCCCTACAAAGACAAACAAACTGCTTTAGCTCTTAATAATATTAGCGTAGATAGTGGCGAGAAAGTGATTCTTATAGTGTTTCTTTCTGGTGTTTTAGGAGTTTTTACTCGACTACGTAAATAGAGGTATGAAATGTATATTAGATGTTTCTTTGTCACGGCCAAGAGCGTAGACGGTTTGACGGATTTAGACATTTCGAATTTTCAAGTTCAAAATTTCAAGATAAGGTGAAATTATATCAAATTTAAATAAGACCAACCACGATGCATTTTCTTCCAAATCAAAAAAAAATATGGAATCAGTTAATAAATTACGGAGTTCGACGGTTACAAACATAACGTAAACAATAGGCCGTATTCCTCCGGCCAAGCCGGCCCATTCGTGCCTAAGCATACGGTTCATACGGTAATAAATGTGACCTATATGTATGATTTTATATTTTGGCTTCTTTGAAGTCGGGTAAAAAGACATTGAATTATTCATGGAAATTCTGAATTGAATTGGTTTTGTTATGTCTATGTTTATATTAGCCAATTCAGAAAAATATTTCTTTTCTATTTCGAAGAATATGCTTACTGGTTGGTCCCATTACAATTTGAAGATAATATTTCACCTTAAAGAAAACCGGTTGTCAAACAATACTAGCGTTGTAGCTACTGATTGAGTCTGGGTACTAGGGGCCCAAACCCCCTCTCCTCTCACCCCCTCTCATAATCCTCAAAGCGAGTAGGCTACTTACAACTCTTGAGTTGGCGGTGGTTATTGGATGCGGATGCTACTAGTCATCAGCCGACCCGTCTGCTCGTATCCCTAAAACTTCTTATAGTCTTCAATGCAGGGCTAAAAGTATGTCATGCTGTCCTTAATTTTCTGCTACAGTTCTTCGCGTGTAAACCTTATTCTAGTTCGGCATTAATGAAGTAATTTATCTTCTAGATCGCACAGATATGGCTGACATTGATGCATTATTAAACTTTGTGTTAGCTTGCTGTATAATGTCGCCTGCTGGCCACTTTGTATCTCATTTTAAAAAGTTACCTTTCGCGGTATTTTAAAATGACAGTTTTCGTTTTTAAAAGACTTCACAAAGAAGGAGGTTTTATGTTTGACTGTATTTATTTCTTGACACACATGGATACATACACGTAGTCAGAGACGTCATTTTTGCTATCTCAAAATAATGTCCCACATACATTTTGAACAAGGCCACATGGGGTGGCCTTGTTCAAAAGCCGGACAGGTCTGACTTCCTTTCGAGGGTACACCTGAGGCCCCGGCCTAAGACCCGATGACGGAGCATTATGTGGTTTTAGTCGGTTCGAGTCCGACTTAGCTTACCCATAGCCCCGGCAAGGCGATGACTCGTTGGGGTTACCACACAAAAAATATATAAATGTCATTTGGGTTTACTGTATTATGTAGATACTTATATGTAAATAATATGTTTTTACTCACCTAAATCCAATACTTATTATTTAGTTATTGCATTTTTTTTATGCGATAGGGGGCAAACGAGCAGACGGGTCACCTGATGGTAAGTGACTACCGCCGCCCATGGACACCCGCAACTCAAGAGTCACAAGTGCGCTGCCGGCCCTTTAGGTAGGAGTACGCTCTTTTCTTGAAGGTTTGAAGGTCGTATCGGTTCGGAAATACGGCAGGTGACATTTTTTCCATAAGCTGATTGTGCGAAGCCAAAAGCTTCTGGAGAAGCGCACAGTGGTGGAGTGCCAATCGTTCAGGTGGTGGGGATGGATATTTTGTCGCGTAGGACGATGGCGGAAACCTGCAGCCGGTATAAGTCCGAACAATTCCTCTATATCACATGTCAGGACATAAACTATATACTTCCCAAGGGGTCCGGTTGGAAACTAGCGCTCTGGTGCCGTACCAAGAAATGCTGAAATATGTATGCGACACACATTTTTTTATTTTTTTATTATAATAATATATAAGCCTACCATAATGACTCAACTTTGCCTGATGGTAAGCAATAAATGGAGTCCAAGAGTGGTGGTCACCATCCTCATTGCATGTCTAGTCAATGCAGCATGGTGACCCATACTATGGCGGCCTGGTGAGATGCTTTTTCACGTCCCGCTTAAAAGACCCGGGATCAAATTGGGAAGGAAACACGTGCGCTGGTAGGGAATTCCAGGCTTTCACTGATCGGCACAGGAAAGAAGAGCCAAACCGTTTCGTTCGGGATCGCATATCTTCGACTCGCAAACATTCTCAACATAGGTCGCTTTTTATGTTATTTAATTATCTATATTGTTTATTTTCATTTGGTTTCCATTATATTAAACTATTTAAGAATATTGGGACATACCTCACCATTTAAGAACGTCTCGGTGCATCGAACTAAATGGTTCGTCATTCTTTCTTGCTATACTCGTATATATTGTTTGAAAGATACCAGTGTGATTAAGTCACTATTTTCGACACCCATGGAATGAGTTCAGATGGCGGTGTTTTACAGAAACATAACAACGTTGCATTGTTGTATTTCTTTATTTTCAACCGACTTCAATAAGGAGGAGGTTCTAAATTTCACTGTATTTTCTTTATGTTTCTCATAATTTTCGACTGGGTGTCCCATACAATTTGGTCCAGCTCTGACAATGGCATTCATGAGAAAACCATATAAGTCTTAAATTTGCATTAAGTTTTGCGCGATAAATGAACGTATAACTCAATATCTCGCCAACCGATTTCGATGATTCATTTTTTTATTGGAAAGGATGTACTTCAAGGGTTAGTTAAATGAGAGTTTGATCCAGTTGTGACAATGGCGTCCATGAGAAAACATTATAAGTCTTAAATTTTATGATAGACGCATTGAAGTCGGTTGTCTACTTTTTTAAAGCGAAATATTTTATGTACATAATTCTGAGCGATTTCTCTGCTAATGGGGAATAATGCCAATTTTAGATTTTTACTTTAAAGAAAACTCTATTAGAAGTAAAAAAAAATGTGTAGAACAATTTTATTGATGCGTAATATACTAACGGAGATATTTATTAATAAGGCGTAAGATATTCGCTGCCGTGACGACACTTTCCAAAGGTCTTTAGCGCGTGCACACATTCCCACACGCGTGTATGAACTTTTGATTTTAAATTGGTTAAAATATTGATTCCACAAACTGGAGGCGAATATTCTTCATTTAATAGGACATATATTAAAGAGAGAGACATTACAGTGAGTGCGCAGAGTTGTAAAGTGACGACACATGTATTTAAAAAATTGATTTTATAATGATATGAAAACAACATGCTCGTTTTCGAAAACTAGACTTCACGGATATAGAGTTTTATTAGATTAAACGAACATGTTAACATTGTCGATTCGAGAGACTTTATATTTAGTTTTTTTGTTTGAAAGAGTGTATTTCATCATTGGTCCAGTTGTTTTGTTTTATTTTATGCGATATGCAAACGAGCACTGGTCAGCTGATAGCTATCGCCGCCCATGGACACCCGCATCTCAAGAGTCACAAGTGCGTTGCCGGCCTTTCTGGTAGTAAAACGCTCTTTTCTTGAAGGTCGTATCATATTTTAGTGGTAGAGCCATGCTTAGGCACGAATGGGCCGGCTCGACCGGTGCGATACCACGGCCTCACAGAAAACCGGTTGTGAAGTAACGCTTGCGTTGCATTTCCCCGAATTGAGTGAGGTTTCCGGAGGCCCAATTCCCCCTGCCCCTTTTCTCTCCCCTCATCTCCTTTCTCCTTTTTACCATCTCCTCATCCCTCCTCTCTTCTTTCCGCTCCCTGCATCCCCCATCCCTCATCACCCTCAAAGGCGGGCAGCGTACTTGCGACTCTTGAGTTGTAAGTGTCCATGGATGGCGGTGTCACTTACCATCAGGTGACCCGTCTGTTCGTCTGTCCCCCTATAGTATAAAAAAAAAAAAAATGTATTAAAATGCAAGATTCCAAGCGATCTTCACTACATTTATAAGTTGTATAATTTTATACTTGGTTATCCTGTATCATCGCTTCTGTTAATAACAACGCTATCAAACCAAATGAATTGATAATATGATATTTTTCACGATTTGATGAATGAACTTCTGATATTTTTCATGTTTGACATTCGATGTTCGGTCGAATATCACGAACTATTCCACTGAATTTCGAATATAAAAATAGAGTAGCCAAATAGACTGAAAACCGAATAGTAACCAAATATTCATGGTTTAGTCGGAGATAACCGTTTCTGTTGAACTTTTCTGTATTGTATATAATTAATTAGCATCGTGGTTGTTTGTTGGAGTAGAATAGGGTCACCCTATCTCTTTCCACGGGTGCTGTATAAGGGATAAAGAGGCCGGACTGTTATCTGTCGGACAGTATATATACAGTCATACAGACTCCGGTAGACGGCAATAAGCTTGCCTACGTAGCCTTGGCGTATAGTGATCGTTTCAGACACCTCATAATGAGTCTAATTACATACAGATTGTAATTAGCTTAGCTATTTTAAATCATTATCATCATCAGCCTATCACAGTCCACTGTTGGACATAGGCCTCTCTAATTGCACGCCACTTCGATTTATTTTCGTTCGCATCTAGCTCCTGCCAGGCATTTTGCGCAAATCGTCACTCCATCTGGCCTGTGGGCGTATTAACTAAGAACTCGTTTTCCCCAACGTTCGTCGGTTCTGCGGCTAATATGGCCAGCCCACTGCCACTTCAGCCTGCTGATCCGTTGGACTATGTCGATTACCTTAGTTTTCTGCCAGATCACCTCATTCCTGATGCGATCCCTTACAGAAACACCGAGCATAGACCTTTCCATAGCACGCTGAGCAACTTTGAGCTTGTGGACCAGCCGTACCGTAAGTGTCCACGTTTCGGCTCCGTATGTCATGACGGGTAGGACACACTCTTTTTCAAGACTTTCGTGTTAAGGTACCGTGGGATTGGCTATGAGAAGACTCCACGTAGCTTCCCAAACGCTGCCCAACCCAGCTGAATTCTTACTTATCTACCTAACTGCAATGTCTGCCCGAGGCTCTGACTTCAAGGCCAGTTCGAGTTATAGGTATGCGACCCTGACTGGCTTGAGCTGCTGCTTAAACCATCTGTATAAGCAATACTCCCTTTCTATCCTATTTTCATGACAATATGCTCAAAATTTTCACATTTAATTCCCAAGAGTGCATGAATGATAGCAGTATGCTTGCCGCTTAGTATGTTAATGAGACTAAATTGTATCCACGAGAGTATATCACTTTCGTAACAATTAATACATATGATTGTGCGGTGGCTAGTACTGGAATTTAATATATCTACGTGGGTGTTTGTTCAAAGGACAATACTGCGCCCTCACCCTTGCGAAGGGGATGAAGTCATGCGGAATGAATGCATTTAAGGGGAAGACTATTATTAAAAATAAACATATAATCACAAGCCTTTATCAAAAGTGGTGAGCAAAGGCGTATAAAACACCCAAAATTTTTAATACGTACATTAGTTGACCCGTCTGTTTGTCTGTCCCCCTATAAAATAATAAAAAACACTATTATTTGTAGTACTCTTGTTAATTATTTAAGGGGTACATTGAAATAGAAAAGTGAGCATAAGTGGTCGTGGTCAGACCAGATAATTGAATAATTAGAGATTAACGATTTGAATACTAATAGATAAACGATCGACTGCACGGATGGCGTAGCGGTTTAAGTGGTCACCTCGCCACTATACTGCCGCGCCGAGTGTTGCGGGTTCGATCCCCGCACGGGACAACACTTTGTGTAATCCTCAAATTGTTGTTCTGAGTCTGGGTGTTCTTTGTGTCCGTTGTTTGAATGTTTGTAAAGTCCCCGCGACACAGGAATTAATGCTAGTGCGGGAGTTGTCTTTTAAAAAAAAAAAAAATAGCCAAACGCGTGACCATTTCATGTTATGGTCTTATAAGTGTTCTTATCATGAAATAGAGTTATATTATAACTTGTAAGTAGCGCTGATATTTTGTTTTCCTGGCGTCATGGCATGGCATCATGGCGGCTGAATTTTATTTTGTTTGTAAGTGAATAATAATCTGCAAATAGCAAAAAGAGGACATTAGGACATCTAAGTTTGTAAAATAAACGCTTTCACAGTTTGGCTGGATTTCTAGCTAAATCTATGCATAATGACATCGCAAAATAATTGCGCACCCACCAGTATGTCTGTGATTGACGATATTTTAAGCGACATCTCATTTTTTGGGTGAACACCGCATGAATGGGTGGAAGTAAATTAGTTAACTACACTACAACTGATATACATACAGTCACAAGTCACGCATTTTATTTAACTCGCAATCCACAACTACATAAAACTAAAGGAATTGTGGAATTCATTCACATTTTAACCACAGAGACCATAATAATCTTATGGGTTGATTGCTAAAAGGCTCGACCAACACTTGTAGAGGCTCACGTTACACAGGAGGGTTAAGGGCATAATGCAGAAGGCAGTTTCTGTGTCTGGAGCCCTATCCACCAGTAGCTAGGTCCCTATGCCCAATACCGGTGGCTCCCTATTTTCTGTATTTTTAAATATATATGTGAATGTATAAAAAAATGTGTATAATTATTATAATAATATATAACTCCACACACCTTCATACAAGGCCGTCTGATCCCAAACTAAGCAAAGTAAAATATGCAGTGTATTTTTTTAACTTTTTCTTTTTTAAAAGCATTGCTTTTATTGTCTTTTACTCGGCCTAACTATGAATTTATTTTTATCCCCTCTGAAAACCTACCCCTTAACAAAACTACCCGTGACTGGAGAAATCAATTGCTGTGTACAAGACTGTTTGAAAAGCAATGATTATTTATTTATAAAGAGGGGTGAATTTTTACACAAAACATTGAAATGTCGCGTAGTATTTCAGCTCCTATATGTATAGATAATAATGGGCTTATTTGTATTAAAAATAAAGATATTATAGATATTTATAATATTTGATCTATTTTTAGGAAACCGAGTCCCGCGAGCCTCTGTAGTTGGGAAGAGATGTTATTTCTATGGCAGTTCCCTATCACCTGTGTTAGAATAGAATAACGTATATTTTTGATTATATTGTGTAAAGAATTTAATAAATATTGTATAATAATTAAATGTAAAAGCACCACTTGGTTTAAAATTGGTAAACAGCGGCACCTGTTGTTTATCGGTTGGAAACGGAGTTGGGGACGCCTTATAAAAGCTGCCCGACCACCGAGAGCGTTACTTGGATTCGAGTCGTTGAGGGTGGCAGATCGCTCTTCACAAAGTTAGGTAATCGTTACTTAATAATGAATAATGTTATATATACATATAATTAATATCTAAATGTGTAAAATATAATAAAATAAAACTATATTGTTTGTTTATTTTAATGCTGTGGATTTTAAAAGAAAATATACAACTTTATCCCCATATTTACAAAAACCCATATAGATATTTATTTCATATATTCTTTATTCTAAAATGCTTCATACAAAATAATATTGTTTCCAAGCTAACACCTGCATCACGGAGAGTGTTCTGACGAGCTCTTCCAATTGGTCCCACCTTCTCCTTTTCTCTACAGGACTACACGTGCTGGCCTGACGAGATCGATCGAGATCGTATGTTTTCTGTTCTCAAACGGTGACTCCGTTTGAGAACAGAAAACATACGATCTCGACCTATCAACCATATATCAGCCGATCAGTTAAAGCCTGGTATTCACTTCCAGCGAACGTGTTTCCCTCCCACTTTGATCCCGGGTATTTTAAACGGGGCGAGAAAAAGAATCTCACCAGGCCGACATAGTGTGGGTCACCATGCTACATTAAATACACTCTCAACTACTCTTGGACTCTAGTTATTTCTTTCCATCAGGCAGAGTGGAGTCATTATGGTAGGCGTACGTACATCTTTATAAAAATAATAAAAACAACTCCGACACTAGGAATAATTCCTGATTCGTAGAGGGCTATAAACATACCCACATTGACTACATCCCCTAAGGGGTAGGCAGACATATCAAATGCCTACGTTTTACAAAACAAACAGCATGTAAATAAGTCTCACTTTCATAATATTGTAAGCGTATTGCCGTCAACTGCTCACTCAAGGTATTAAAGATAGGAAACCTTATAGCATATTGAGAGAGAAATATGTATATATAGATAAGGGGCTTTGCTTACACAGAAGAGTGAGAAGTGAAGTAATAGAGTGAAGTGGCCACAGACCTGTAACTTCAACGAAAGATGAGCCCTTTTTTTATGATATAGGGGGAGATATGATTTTGTAGTGGTAGAGCCATGCTTGCTTAAGCACGAATGGGCCGGCTCGACCGGTGCGATACCACGGCCTTACAGAAAACCGGTTGTGAAGTAACGCTTGCGTTGCATTTCCCCGAAATGAGTGAGGTCTCCGGAGGCCCAAAATCCCCCACCCCCCTAATGATAGCGCTGTTAACGAAAAGGATACCCCAGGGGGGTACCAGCGCTAGCGTTGGAGAATCCCCCCCTGGACGGCCACCCTCAGTACGGATTAAGCCTGAGCGTGGACGCCCAGGCTGCCCCTCGTACTCTGGGGGGGGCTCAACTGCGCTCTCAAAATCTGCTCGGGGCAAGAGAAGGCATACCATGGCACCCCCTGTCACGTTTACCGTGGATTTTTGTAACATCAGGGGCTTACATTCGAACCTCGACACTGTCCACCACCACCTTGAGACAGCAAAGCCGGCCTTGCTCTTTTTAACCGAGACGCAGATATCATCTCCAGCGGACACATCCTACCTCTGCTACCCTGGGTACGGACTGGAACATTCTTTTGTTCCTAAGGCTGGTGTATGCGTGTACGTTAGAGATGATATCACTTCTCGCCGCCTCGGCAATCTTGAAGGTAGGGACCTCTCCATCTTATGGCTACGTGTAGACTGCGACGACCATCCCCGCATCTACCTATGCCTCTACAGGTCCCATAGCGGTGATGCCGAAGCGGACCGACTCATCGACCACGTCCAAATGGCTACAGACTCAGTGCTCCAGCAGGTCCCATCCGCAGAGATCGTGATTCTTGGCGACTTTAACGCCCATCACGCCGAATGGCTTGGTTCGCGCAAAACCGATCATGCGGGAAGATCTGTTCACGATTTCGCCTTGGCATATGGCTTGACGCAGCTGGTAGCAACGCCTACGCGAATCCCAGATGCAGAAAGCCACGTGCCTTCACTGTTGGATCTTCTGCTGACCTCACATCCTGACGGCTACAAAGTATCCGTTGATTGCCTGATTAGGAGTATGGTGCCACTCGTTCACTCGCTGCGGCCGCGAGTTACAGGCAGTCGCCGCGTATGGCACTATAGGTCAGCAGACTGGGATGGAATGAGAACATTCTTTGCATCCTACCCATGGAGGCAGGTTTGCTTCTCGCCGGATGATCCCAATGTCGTTGCTGACTCTGTCGCGGATGTTGTGCATCAGGGTATGGAACTTTTCATTCCATTCTCCCTGAATCCCACAGGTGGCAAGTCCCAGCCTTGGTTTGGTCGAACCTGCAAAGCGGCGTCCCGCCGAAAGCAGGAATGTTACCAAGCATGGGCTAATGCAGCGACAGCACGGGATGTAAAGACCAGCACATTAAAGAAGCAATTTAACTTTGCCACCAGGTCCCTCAAAAGAGTAATTGCTGGGGCAAAGTCGGCTCACATCGGCAGAATTGGCGAGAGACTAGTTAGTCTCCCCTCCGGAACTCGTGCATTCTGGTCTCTTGCCAAAGCTGTCCAGGGGAACTTTTGTAAGCCATCCCTTCCACCTCTGCGCATAGGAGATAATTCGTTGGCCCACGACGCTAAAGAAAAAGCCGATCTTCTGGGCAAACTCTTTGCGTCCAACTCGACCCTGGACGACGGGGGAAACGCACCACCGACCATACCGCAGTGCGAGACCCGCATGCCGGAAGTCCGGTTTACACAAAGGGCAGTGCGTAAAGCGCTTCTTGCCCTCGACGTTCATAAGTCGAGTGGGCCCGATAGAATCTCTCCTATCGTGCTGAAGACGTGTGCTCCAGAGTTAGCACCGGTTTTAACGCGCCTTTATCGGCTTTCCTACTCTCTTGGCGTAGTCCCGAACTCATGGAAGACAGCTCTAGTGCACCCAATCCCTAAAAAAGGAGATCGCTCGGATCCGTCCAACTACAGACCCATAGCCATCACCTCCTTGTTCTCCAAGATAATGGAATCCATTGTTAACTGCCAGCTCCTCCGGTACTTAGAAGACCACCAGCTCCTCAATGATCGACAATACGGCTTCCGTCAGGGTCGTTCAGCTGGTGATCTTCTCGTATACTTGACTCACCGGTGGGCACAGGCGATCGAGACCAAGGGGAAGCGTTGGCCGTTAGTTTGGACGTGGCGAAGGCCTTCGATCGGGTCTGGCACAAAGCGCTCCTTGCGAAGCTTCCTTCCTATGGGCTTCCCGAGAAACTGTGCAATTGGCTCACCAGTTTTCTTACAGACAGAAACATCAAGGTCGTTGTTGACGGTGCATGCTCCGACTCGAAGTCTGTTAATTCTGGTGTCCCACAAGGCTGTGTGCTATCACCCACGCTGTTTCTTCTGCATATCAACGACATGCTGCAGATTAGCAGCATCCATTGCTATGCAGACGATAGCAC
This sequence comes from Tyria jacobaeae, assembly GCA_947561695.1. Classification (NCBI taxonomy): domain Eukaryota; kingdom Metazoa; phylum Arthropoda; class Insecta; order Lepidoptera; family Erebidae; genus Tyria; species Tyria jacobaeae. The sequence goes on along the minus strand of OX387235.1, from coordinate 8,953,850 downwards.
GAGTAATGCCCTTTACACCGGCCGCGCTAACATTTCTCGGGTAAACGTCATCGAAAGCCGATCCAAACTTGTGTCTGAAATCGAAACTTCTTTATCAAAAGTTTCAGATTGGGGTCGACTTAACCTAGTCCAGTTTAACCCCACGAAGACACAGGTTTGCGCGTTCACCGCTAAAAAGATGCCATTGGTCGTATCACCACAATTTGACAGCACTTCCCTAACTGCATCAGCCAGTATCGGAATCCTTGGCGTCGATATATCAAGCGAAGTCCAGTTTCGCGGTCACTTAGAGAGTAAGGCCATATTAGCCTCGAAGAAGCTTGGTGTGCTAAACAGATCGAGACAGTATTTTACTCCGGCCCACCGCCTGCAACTTTATAAGGCGCAGGTTCGGCTGCACTTGGAATACTGTTCTCATCTCTATGCAGGTGCACCCCAGTACCAACTTCTGCCTCTTGACCGCATTCAACGGAGAGCGACTCGCATCATCGACTGCCAAGATATTTCTGATCGACTTGACACCTTGGCGTTGCGTAGAGATGTGGCTTCACTCTGCATCCTCTATCGCTTGTATCATGGGGAGTGTTCAGAGGAATTGTTCGGACTTATACCGGCTGCTGGTTTCCGCCATCGTCCTACGCGACAAAATATCCATCCCCATCACCTGGACGATTGGCACTCCACCACTGTGCGCTTCTCCAGAAGCTTTTTGCCTCGCACAACCAGCTTATGGAACAAATTGTCGCCTGCCGTATTTCCGAACCGATACGACCTTCAAACCTTCAAGAAGAGAGCGTACCTCTACCTAAAAGGCCGGCAACGCACTTGTGACTCTTGAGTTGCGGGTGTCCATGGGCGGCGGTAGTCACTTACCATCAGGTGACCCGTCTGCTCGTTTGCCCCCTATCGCATAAAAAAAAAAAAAAAAAAAAAGATACGAACAGACGGGTCGCTTGATTGTAAGTGACAACCGCCGTCCATATATATTTGCAACTCAAGACCTGCAACTCAAGCGTCGTAAGTGCACTGCCAGCCTTGGAGGGTGATACGGGATGGAAGAGAGAGATGAGGAGAGGGGGAGTTGGGTCTCTGGAAATCTAACAATTTCGGGGTAAGGCAAAGCAAGCATTGCTTCACAAATCGCACCGGTCTAGCCAGCCCATTCGTGCCTAAATATAACTCTACCACGATAAACTCTACTCTAGGTTAGTAATACAAGAAAAATGATTTTTATACCTGACTGCGCAAACACTGTCTAGTTACCATAGTACAAGCTCTGCTTAGTTTGGGATCAGACGGCCATGTGATGTTTTTTTTTTTTTATACTATAGCGGGACAGACGAACAGACGGGTCACCTGATCGTAAGTGAGTCGCAAGTGCGCTGCCCGCCTTTGAGGGTGATGAGTGATGGGGGATGCAGGGAGCGGAAAGAAGAGAGGGGGGATGAAGAGAATGGAGGAGATGGGGGAGAGGAAAGGGGAGCTTTTCATTTGAAGATCGGAACCGGGGGAAGAAGGGGGGCCTCCGGGAACCTCACTCATTTCGGGGAAATGCAACGCAAGCGTTACTTCACAACCGGTTTTCTGTAAGGCCGTGGTATCGCACCGGTCAAGCCGGCCCATTCATGCCTAACCATGGCTCTACCACTGTTAAGTTATTATTATTATTATTTTTATTCTATTAGCAAGTATATAAATAACATCTTTAAACATAAAAGAAAAAACAAAATACATATAAAAAATTGTGTCCCAGTGGTATCGGGTACAGGGACCAAGGTACCGGTGGTTAGGGCTCCAGAGACAGGAACCTCCTCACAATACGCACCGTATCAAAAAGGTCTGCCTTTTGCATCAGGCCCTTAACCCAGCTACCTAACGCGAGTCTCTATTGGTCGAGGCTCTTAGCAATAAACCCGAGGGCTGATATGACTATTATTACTTCTTGTTCAGCTGTACCCGAAACCGAGCGATAAAGAGAGCGTATGAAAGATATATACATATATACATATATATGACACTAAATGAATCTCGGATCTATGAAAGTAGAACAAGGACTGAATTTATGTGCTTTTGTTTATTGTTTTAAGCGATTGCATAGCTTTTATCGCGGGCTTTGAGCGCGGCGACCAAATCCAGAAATTCCGTAACGAAAATAAAACCTAACACCCCCCACTCCGCCTATCATGTAACTCGGCCGAGCGTTCGCTTAACGTGTATGTATGTATATGGTACGACTGTACGAAGCTCGCAAGGAGACGAGACGAGACGAGCTGCTCCGAAATCGGACGAATACGTAAGCAGCTGTTTGTGAGAAAGTATATAGGTGTATAGGTATCTATCATAAATGTTTCTTATTTCAGTTACCATAAACCTATAGTTTCAATGATAAAAATTCCTCAATAACCTACATGTGTTGTAAGATAATAAAAATATTTTAAACTATATTAACTTCTCATTTATTCAATAAAAGAAAAAAAAAATGTTTTCTTATCGGTCACCACGCTCAAAAAGTGTCACTTGAATTAATATCAAAGAAAAAACTTGAATTAATATCAAAGAAAAAAAAATACTGCATAAATAAAAAATCAATAATTATAATTGCATAAGTTGATAAAAATGAAATGATGATGACGATGATGAAATAAATAACTTCAAACAGTTCTGATCCCAAACTAAACAGAACTTTTACTATGGTACATGTATGGTATGTGTTGGATTATATCCTTTAAAATTTATAAACAATCCACTTCTCTTTCACATTAGATATTGTTGCGCCATCGAGAAAAATAGTCTGGAACAATCTACAAGACGCGAGAACGAAGTGACAACGCCATCTAGTGTCGTAAAGCGCGCAACTGTGGACATTATGACGCTAGATGGCGCTACAAGTAGCTCTAGAATAATCTATTTAGTCTAGAGCCATCGATCGAATATTATCGTACATTCTAGTTGTCTCGACAGCAATATAAAAGCGGATCGTGTTAGCCGTACGGGCAGTATTGATTCACGATACAGCGAATAAATATCGAAGCGATCTTCTAGTGCGACTAACGAGTGATATAGCGACTTGTAATTGTAAAGAGTGTTATTAATAAATATTGTGTTGTTTCTTTGGTAATCAATCGACTACTTTAATTTATTAAATACCCAGCTCGTATTAATATGTTTTTAGAAGCGAAATGAAGTTGATCGAGGACACGCTTGTTTACTGCTTAAAAATCCTAATCATCATAAAATTAAAAAGTGTATCTTAATTGTCAATATAGTACAGTACGTATAACTGAATAAATACATATTAAAAAATAAATAAATACATATTAAATTACGCTCATATACAGAACAAAATATGATCGTGCGCACTACATAAATATTCGTCGTGGGTGGGAATCGAACCCATGACCTCTGGCTTAGCAGTCATGTTAATTAACCACTAGATAAACAAGCCAGTGAAGATTATAACATTCATAGAATTATCTATAATTAAACATATTTGTATTGAGCGGGAATGAAAACCAGAATCTCTAAAGTTTCAGTAAAATTTAAATAAATATTTATATTCGTTTATCTCCTTGAAATCAAGTATTTTCATAAAATTTCGGTTCTATTTCAAAAGGGTTGATTACTTTTCGGAACATCCCCTAAGGTGATTAATAAGGGTCGAAAAATCACATAAATGGGAAATATACTTACATTTTTTTTCGGATAATGAACATATAAGGGTTAAATTGAAGTCCTTGGCGCTTCAATTCTCGCATCTCCCTCGAATTAGGGCTAGAATTATCTTTTTAAATAAGATAAGATAAGATAAAGATTTATTTTTATTAATTTGGCACAAAAACAGCTTCACAAACAAGGTTATATACGATAAACTCTGAATTTACGATAAACTCTGGCACCCAGAATAAGATTCAACTTGTGTTTAGGGTACCAGCGTTCTCGCGCACACTGTAAACATATTAAGTCAGCAGTAAGTACTCTTAAGCCTAAGCTTAAGTGTCAAATTAAGAAACATATTACAAATATAATAGTCACTTTCTTTATGAAAAGAGAAGCCCCGTACCCGGAATGACTGCACGAATGGCGAAGCGGCATAAGTGGTCTACTCGCCGTCACGCTGCACAAGCCGAGTGTTGTGAGTTCGATCGGAATGGCACTTTGTGTAACCTTCAAATTGTTGTTCTGAGTCTGGGTGTGCTTTCTGTCCGTTGATTGAATGTTCGTAAAGTCCCCCGCGACAGGAATTAATCGTAGTAAAAGTATTTCTGAGCCGCGGGGGACTTCACTATACAAACAACGGCCACGAAAGATCCCAGGATCAGCAGTTAGCATCACGAACCAGTACACATACAGGCCACTCTCCAATCCAAACGCACGACTTCTAAGTTGCAAGTGTCATTTACCATTAGGTGACGAGTATGCTCGTTTGCCCCCTTTAAAAAGGGATACATTTGACTTGAAAGTTAAGTGATAAGTGGGGGGATAAAGGGAAGGGAACGAGGACAGGAGGAATAATGAGAGGAAGGCTTGGGGCTTCAGTATATGACAATACAATGCAAGCATTATTTTGTACCGGTTTTCAATGAAGCCGTGGTATTATTCCGGTCGAGGCGAACTATTCGTGCTTAAGCATAGCTCGCCATGGTTAGTAGGGAGACATGCATACGGTAACCAAACATGAAGTTGCCTTATCTCAGTGTAATTAATAAAAAAATATTACTATCTAGAATGACAGTTAACACGCGAGCATTAGTTTACTTCAACAACATAAAAAGATGATAATACTGTATTTCGCACCCTGCACAAATATTGGTAGCTGAACACGAGAATTATTTCTTCTATGTGAGGATGTAATTTATAAATTGACACACCTCACACACGTCTGTCTGATCCCAAACTAAGCAGAGCTTGTACTATGGTAACCAGACTGCTGATAAACATATTTAAATACTTCTAAATACAAACATGTTATATATAAATTACACCCACACACACAGAACAAATTATCACGCTCATCACACAAATATTTGTCCGGGGGCATAGAACCCACGACCTCTGGCTAGAGCAGTCAGGGTCACCAACCGCTACACCAACACGCATACTTATACTTTGTATATATAATAATATAATATAATACTCTACAAAAAAGGTTTCTTGACATTTTTAAATCAAAATTCAAAAGTAATTCATTGTTTTTTTTTTTTAATTTAACTTCAACGTCGAATAACTTTGAAAGGAGCCAATTTAATTAAAAATGTCAAGAAACCTTTTTTGTATAGTATTAAATTTCCTTTAAAAATAAGTATTTTGAACCGTAAAATATTATTATTTCTGGTAGCTACAGGAATCCAAAATCGAGACGCAAAATTGAAAAAATAAATCAACGTTTAACGCACGATTACAAGGAAACGGCTTGTGTTACATTAATTTACTAAGATCACTTTTTTCTAGGAAATTTAATTTCTTCTCTAAAATTTTACAGATTGATAATTGACGAGTTTTGAGTAAAAATGCGATTACTGTCGAAAAATATATAGTCGTAACGATACAACGATACACCCCTTAATAATATTCTAAGTTCTCACTTACCATCAGGTGAGCTCTACTCATTTGTTCCCTATGCCATAAAAAGGCTAATGCTTTAACACTATTAAAAATAATTAAAATACTGATCTTTTATTTATTTTTAATAGCGTTAAAGCATTAGATTTTTTTTACTAATAATGATATCAGTCCACGTGTGACATCGATCGCTGCAATTCTGCATTGTGCTTTATAAAAATTAAATTATTGCGATTAAGTTCTTACTTTTCAGATCTAATTATTAATTATCAATAGTAACACATAGCTACCTTGGCCAACACTCAGAAACAACCCTAAAAAATCAGTGGGATATCCTTTTAAACGTCCAAACGTCACTAAGAGTTAATCCCCTTTTAATTAAAATTAGACATGGGAAAGTATTAAGCACTGGTTCCCTAGAATCGTGAACACAAACAAGTAAATAAATAACGGGGGGGTGGCAGGAATTTGCATAAATACTCGATGAATTATACTTTTTAGGGTGATGCGGTTGGGAATAGTGATTTTTTAACCCTTGAACTTGACAGGCGTTTTACAATTTACTGATACACTATAATTAAAAGAACTGGTAGATTGAGTTTTTATTTCATAGACCACTGTAACTTGAACTGCCATTGTAGAGCCTTTCCGTAACATGATAGATAGACCGACCGATACGTTATATCTTATATCTTTAAATGAGCAATTCTTGTATATATATGTATGTATATATATATATATAATCTGAATCTCGGAAACGGCTCCAACGATATTCATGAAATTTAGTATGCAGGGGATTTCGGGGCCGATAAATCGATCTAGCTAGGTTTCATTTCTAAAAAACGTCGTTTTATCCGTGTTTTCAGGCAATGAAAAACTGCTATTATATCATTAGAATACTAAGGTAAATTTCGCCACCATCTACAAGGTTGTAATAGCTAAGGTGGGAATTAAGGCGGTCCCGTAACCAGATTACCCCGGTTCGAGTCCTGATGATTGTTTTATTTAACTTTTTTATCGTTGTTTTACACGATTTACCAAAAAATACCAAGCAAAGCTCGGTTATCCAGGTACTAGGTATAATACTAGCTTTTCCGGCACTGTTACTTGTGTTTATAGACACTGCACCGCTACTAAGTTTTGAAGCGTGATGTTTTATAGTACGAAAAATAGTCTATACAATATAAATATAAATATTAAAATGTTACTATTAGTTACAGAGGTTCTATAGTTCGAAAGAAAGTCTACAGCTTACAACATTTTATTAAAGACTAGCTGTTACCCGCGACTTCGTCCGCGTGGTATTTAACAAAAGAGTTATTGTTCAGTTCGCAGAGTTTACGATAACTTATTAATTCTGTATTTAAGAAATATCCATACTAATTTAAATGAAATTCTTCTTTTAATCGAGTATTATAAAATATTAATTAGTTTTAATTTTTTTTGTGAGGTCCTATTTTTCTATCTAAATGAAAAGTAGCCTAAGTTACTCCTTGTTTCATCAGCTATCTGCCAGTGAAAGTCCCGCCAAAATCGTTCCAGCCATTTCAGAGATTAGCCGGAACAAACAGACAGACAAAAATTGTAAAAAAATGTTGTTTTGGTATATGTACCGTGTATACATCCATATGCAATTAGTAAAAAACGGTTATTTTAATATTACAAACAGACACTTCAATTTTATTTATTTGTATAGATTGTGGTGGGAGAGTCACGCTTAAGCACAAATGGGCTGGCTCGTCTGGTTTGACACCACAGCCTCACAGAAAACCGGGTGTGAAGTAACGCTTGCGTTACATTTCGCCGAAATTTGTGAGGTTTACGGAGGCCTAAACCCCTTTTCCTCATACTGTTCCCCTCTTCCCCTACCGCTTACGACCGCGCACTTATGACTCTGGAGTTGCAGATGTCTATGAGCGGTGGTTGTCGCTTCATAAGCAACAAAAACCTTATTTACTGCAAATAAAGTCCATTGTTTTTAATATACCAACAGGTAACCCACCTGTTCGTGTGTTCAATCTGAATCTCGCAAACGGCTCCAACGATATTCATGAAATTTTGTATGCAGGGGATTTTGGGGGCGATAAATCGATCTGGCTAGGTTTCATATTTAGAAAATCTTTTTATGCTTATTTTCAGGCAATAAAAAACTGATAAGAAGGTAAATTTTGATACCATCTGCAAAGTCAGGTGGGAAATAGGGCGGACCCGTAACCAGATTACCCCGGTTCGAGTCCTGATGATTATTTTATTTTACTTTTTTTTTTGTCATCCAGGTACTGTATTATAAAATATAAAAAACTTGTATTACAAATTTTAAATTGCACATTTTGCGAAATTCACTTAAAAACAACGGATCCTTTTTACAATTTCTCTTCTTGAAAGAGATAAAGGTGAGAGTTGACGCCCTCGCTGATAGCTTAAAGTTATTGGTGTCTTTCAGGAGATCTGAGTGCAGCAGCAAATGAATTGATAATTCTGATCGCCCTTAAGTCACTTTTCAATCGAATTAATAAAAGGAGGTTCTCAATGCCACTGTATTTTTATGTTTTATGTTTGTCACCTCAGAACTTTCCACTGAGTGAACCGATTTTGATCATTTTATTTGAAAGCTGGTGCTTCCCAAATTAATTTGGTTCCAGTTCTAACAATGGCATCTATGAGAAACCATATAAGTCTTAAATTTGCATTAAGTATGTGCGCGACCAATGGACGAATAACTCAATATCACGCCAAACGATTTTAATGATTCTTTGATATGAGAGTTTGGTCCAGTTGTGACAATGGCATCCATGAGAAAACCATATAAGTCTTCAATTTTATGATATCTGCGTTGAATTATAAAGCGATAGTACAATGTACACACATAACGAGGCGCATTAAACACAACAATTTTGCTGATAAGAATTCAATCCCACCAATTGAATAGGAGGCAAGCCTATTACCATGTATTGGTCACTTTATGATCACTCATTTACACACAAACACTCACACACACACACACACATACACACACACACACACACACAAACACTCTTACACACACACACACACACACACACACACACACACACACACACACACACGTAGCGTAACAGTATGTACTACTGCAGCCATTAACGTACGATTAGTGGATTATTTTTGGAGTATCAATAAATAATTTCAACTTGACTCTTCTTTCCTGTGCCGATTGGTAAAGCTGGAATTCTCTACCAGCGCACGTGTTTCCTTCCCACTTTGATCCCGGGTCTTTTAAGCTGGGCGTGAAAAAGCATCTCACCAGGCCGCCATAGTGTGGGTCACCATGCTGCATTGACTAGACATGCAATGAGGATGGTGACCACCACTCTTTGACTCCACCTATTGCTTTCCATCAGGCAAAGTGGAGTCACTATGGTAGGCTAATATATAAAAAAAAAATTAAAGTGATACTAAAAATATACTTCAAATCGTAAAACGGAATCGATAAGAGATTATAACAGTGTTTTTACATGACTACGCATGAAAGTAATGTGTATGTATGTATGTTGTTTCTTTGTCCGCCCTACAGCTTAGACAGCTTGATGGCTTTCAACATGTGACGTGTCATTTGACGCGTCTTTATAGTGGGTCTGTCATGGGGTATATATAATATTTGATGGATACGTCAGCAAAAAAAAAAGAGAGGTCTGGTTTTAAATTTGAATATTTTTTTATTTTTGGATATGTATTATATATTTAAAACACAAGTGACGACTATCAAATCCAATCAAATCAAAATCATTTCTATTCAACTGAACCAATCATAGGAATGTTTGAATTGTCAAGAAAAGAAGTCATTCAGACTAAGTGAGTCATGAAGCTAATTGCCTGTTCCAATACGTAGATCCTATGGAGAACACAGGCAAGAGACGTCAAGGAGACTCATTTTAAAATATTTTAAACAATTTTCTTGTTACAGTTTGAAACTGTATAATAAAATGTGAGAACAATTCATCATTCTGTTTTTTTTTTTTATGCGATAGGGAGCAAACGAGCAGACGGGTCACCTGATGGTAAGTGACTACCGCCGCCTATGGACACCCGCAACTCAAGAGTCACAAGTGCGTTGCCGGCCTTGTAGGTAGGAGTACGCTCTTTTCTTAAAGGTTTCTGAAATATAAATTCTAATAATTACTATCAGGTATACTTTAAGTAACAGCAGTCCGGAGATGAGCAGCCCTGATTAACGCAACAGCCAACGTCCACTTCAACCATATTAAAGGGAGCCGAACGATCATTGGCAGGACTTTAAGGCGAGTATAACATACTCAGAATTGCCAAGCGACATACAAAATAAATCTAAAAAACTTTTATACAGTTCTAACATTTCTTTTATACAGTTTTCAGTGGTAGAGCCATGCTTAGGCACGTATGGGCCGGCTCGACCGGTGCGATACCACGGCCTCACAGAAAACCGGTTGTGAAGTAACGCTTGCGTTGCATTTCCCCGAATTGAGTGAGGTTTCCGGAGGCCCAATTCCCCTTCCCCCCCTTTCCTCTCCCCCCCATCTCCTTTCTCTTCTTTCCGCTCCCTGCATCCCCCATCCCTCATCACCCTCAAAGGCGGGCAGCGCACTTGCGACTCTTGAGTTGCAAGTGTCCATGGACGGCGGTGTCACTTACCATCAGGTGACCCGTCTGTTCGTCTGTCCCCCTATAGTATAAATTAAAAAAAATAAAAGATAACTCAACAATCACTATATAACACATATTATATATCAAACTATCATATAACATATTATTTCGCGACATAACAGAACAGACAAATCCGTAACCTCCTTAAAAGCAGGTTAAAAAATCAATCATGCGAATGAACATAAATTATAATATCAATTATGTCCCACCCCAAAATCGAACCTAAAACCGTACACACCCCTCAAACCAGTCAATACTGGTCGTGATGTCGAATTAGTGAGCACCCGCCTTTTGACCCTTATACAGGGCGTTCTCACGAGAGGGTCAAAATCAAATTTTATACAAGTACGTCAAACTATGATTTAGTATGGGGTTGCTGGTTGTATGGGGTAGTTTAATGAGCAATTTGTTCAAAAACCTTTTAGTTTTTTTAATCTAATATTTTAACATGTATGTATACATGCATATTTTTATCCAAGCCTGTAACTTCTATGGGGTAGGCAGAGGTTTATTAATAGCCTAATCTGAAGGATAGTTTTAGAGATTAGGGCGCTTACAAAGAGCTTAACTTAAATGGTTTTACTCAAGTTTGTGTTTCGGGGATGCCCGACTAGTTTCGGTCTCGACAGGAGACCTGTCTCAAGAAGTAAGTCGTCTAGTCGCGACAGATCAGACCGAAAGTAGTCGGGCATCCCCGATATACGTATGTAAAGAATATCACTACACTAGTGTCGTTCCTTTTCTTTATGGATTTATTATCTATAGATCTCTAATAAGTAGATGGCGGTGTCATGTAAGTGACATCGACTGGCATTGAGGAAATTTCCAAGAATTCAAAAGTGAGGTTATGTTATTTTAGAAGCACATGAAACAGTTAATAGTTTCCTGTATAAATAAAAGGAAATAGATTAACTAAACTAGAAGTAAAGGCTTTAAATGTTGTTTTTTGTTATTTCAGGTAAGTTACTCTGTTTAGAATGTCAAAATTATGTTAAAACTTTGTATTTAATTGTGTTGTGAATAAAAGTAAAATTTGTTATTTCAGAAAACGCAAATTTCGTCTTTATTTCATTTTTAAGGCATATTACTATTATAAAACAACATTTTCTGCAAATATTTTATGAAGTATGGAGAAGTTAAGATTCGATTTCTGTGTGAAAACAGCATCAGATGGAAAATCAAACATTATTTGCATAACCTCAATTGGAACACCTGATGGTCAAACTTTTACCATACCGGCCGAATATCAACCTGCAAATTTACATCAATTTATAACAAATACATCTAACTATGCCAAGATAAGAAAAACATTAAATAAAAGACATCAGACAAGGAAAATATGGATAAATTTAACTGATGAAATATCAAAGACATATTTAGACGGAGAACAAAATATACAGTTTAATGATTTTTACCTGGAAGAGATTATGGAAGACATCAATGATCAAAAATCTTTACCTTCAAGCTCAAATGAAAAATTGGAGAAATTATTAGAGAAATTACTTGAAGAAAAACAAAAAAAATCTGAAACTCAAAATTTGGGGAAAATTTCAAAAGATTTTGTGATTGAAAAATTTACTGGTAGAAATGCAAATGCTCATCAATGGATTAAAGATTTTAACAAAGAATGTGAACGTTTTCATATTGATGAAGACAGAAAAAAAATTGAAATATTAAAACAATTTTTAGAATATTCAAGTGTGAATTGGTACAGTTGTATGTTAATGAAATTTACAGTAGAATCGGAGTGGATTAAATGGGAAAAAAACTTCTGTGAAACATTTGGAAACAAAGGTTGGTCGCCGATCAGATATGCTCTTGGTTTTAAATATCAAACGGGTTCTTTGCTTGAGTATGCTTTGAAAAAAGAAAAATTGTTATTAGAGGTTAGAAAGACGATTGATACTGGCACTCTTATAGATCTTATAGCCGCAGGCCTGCCTAACTATCTAAGTGATAAAATTGACCGAGAGACGTTACAAGAAACTGAAGATCTCTATAATGAGATAGGAAAATTAGAACATCTTGTTGGGAGGAACAAATATGAAAAAAAGAACTACACATACTCTGACATAAAAACAAAAAAAAATGAAGAAAAAAAACCATGCCAAATTTGTATCACTGAGAAAAAAGGGAAACGTTTTCATCCTGAAGAAACCTGTTGGTTTAATGGGAAAAATCAGAAATCAGTTATGAAAAGTGTGAATAACTCTGAATTAGAAATTGAATTAAATAAGGAGAATCCAAAAAACTAGAAGTACCACCATTAATAAAAGTAAAGTTATTATTAAATGACACATTAAAAGTTACCGCAATTTATGATTCTGGTTCAAATGTATCATTAATTAATGCAAAATTATTGAAAATACATGAAGAAAAAGAAGACACACTTAATAAACAAACAGCTAACTTGAAAACTATTAATGGTGAAAAGAAAACAAAAGGTATGGTAACATTGAAAATAAAAATATACAACATTGAAAGAGAAATGAATATTTTTGTTATAGATAATGAGAATTTTCACTATGATTTTCTCATTGGTTTGGATTGTATAAAAAAATTTAAATTAATACAAAATGAAGAGTTGAATATAATACAATGTAATAATCCACAAAAAGAGAATAAAGTCAACAATGAAGAGGATAACAAAAATAAAAACTTTATTAAAGAATTACTAAATGTCGAAATTCCTGATGTACTAGGTAACAAAAATGAACAAGATGTTTCTCTATACCCTGGGGTACGGAAACAAGAAATAAACCATATAAACAGATATGAGGTAAATTTCAATAAACATATTGACTTTAGTGAATTTGAAATTTCAGTGAACCACCTAGATTTATGTAAACAAACAGAAATTGATAAATTAATTAAAAAATACAAACCAGTCTTTGCTAAGGACAAATACGACGTTGGCACGGTACGAGATTATGAAGCTCACATAGACTTGATGGTAGATAAATATTGCTGCAAGCGCCCATACAGATGCACAGCCGATGATAGAAAAGAAATTGAAAATCAAATATCAAAACTATTGAAGAACAACTTAATTGAGGAATCATATAGCCCTTTTGCTGCTCCGGTTACCCTGGCGTATAAGAAAGAAGATGGAAAAAGATCAAGACTGTGTATAGATTTCCGGGAATTGAACAAAATTGTTATACCTCAATCACAGCCATTCCCCTTGATTGAAGACTTGATGGTAAAGACTGTAAATTGTGAGTATTATTCCACTTTTGATATAAATTCAGCGTTTTGGGCCATTCCGTTGAAAATTCAAGATAGATGTAAGACGGCATTTGTCACGCAAGAAGGCCATTTCCAGTGGACATGCCTCCCATTTGGTTTAAAGACAGCTCCGGCTATTTTCCAAAGAATACTGAGAAATATAATAAGAAAATATAAACTCTCAGATTTTGCAGTGAATTTCATCGATGATATCTTAGTGTTCTCTAAAAGTTTCGAGGAACACATAACACATATATCAAAACTACTTGAGGCAATACAAACAGAAGGATTTAGACTGAAATTCTCGAAATGCACTTTTGCAAACAATCATGCCAAGTATTTGGGACACATAATAGAAAAAAATTCAGTTAGACCTCTCAAAGATTATTTAACAGCTGTCAGGAACTTCCCCATTCCAGAAACAAGGAAAAATATACGACAGTTCCTTGGGAAAGTAAACTTTTATCATAAATTTGTACCACACAATGCAATTATCCTTGAACCACTACACAATTTATTACGGAAAGATGTAAAATTTATATGGACCAAAGAATGCCAGGAGTCATTTGATAAAATAAAGGAATTACTATGCTCGAAACCAATTCTAAAAATATTTGACCCAGAACAACCAATAAAAATTTACACTGATGCCAGTATTAAAGGAGTGGGAGCTGTGTTAAAACAGGAAGATGACAACGGAGAAAATAAACCTGTATTTTACTTTTCAAAAAAATTGACAGACACTCAAAAGAAAAAGAAGGCAATATATTTAGAATGTCTGGCAATTAAGGAAGCTGTAAAATATTGGCAACACTGGCTTATGAATAAAGAGTTTATAGTATACTCAGATCATAAACCATTAGAGAATCTAAATATCAAGTCTAGAACTGATGAGGAACTGGGTGATTTGACATACTATTTATCCCAATACAATTTTAAGGTAAAATATAACCCGGGACAGTCAAATCAAGAAGCAGACTGCTTAAGTAGAAATCCAGTCTTAGAACCTCATGACAATACTGAAGATTTTTTAAAAGTTGTAAACTTAATAAATATAGAAGATATAAAACAGGACCAAGACTTAAATCTAAACTTACAAAATGGAAAATCAGAGTTTATACTGGAGAATAACATTTATTACAAAACAAATAAAAGGAAGAAAAAAATTATACTATCAGAAGCATTTAGCAAAACACTAATTAGACATGTCCACAATACTTACTGCCATATTGGGAGAACCCAGATGATAAATAAAATAACCCCTTTCTATACAGCAAAGAATATCATCACAAATATTGAGAAAATTTGTGATGAATGTGACATTTGTATAAAAAACAAATCAAGAAGAAATCCAAAATTTGGTTTGATGTCACATTTAGGCCCAGCAACACGCCCATTTGAAATTATATCAATTGATACAATTGGAGGGTTTGGAGGATCACGGTCTACAAAAAAATACTTACATCTCCTGGTTGATCATTTCACACGATATGCTCATATTTTGACATCAAAAAATCAAAACTCCAATGATTTTATCAAGTTGATAAAAAATGTGACGGAAAGCAACAACATTGATATGGTATTAACAGACCAATACCCTGGCATAAATTCCAAAGAATTTAAAGACTTCCTGAAAAAGAAAAATATAACACTGGTTTTCACTGCTGTTGACTCACCATTTTCAAATGGACTTAATGAAAGGCTAAACCAAACATTAGTTAATAGGATAAGATGCAAAATAAACGAAGGGGACAAGAAAACAGCATGGTCAACTATAGCACAAAAATGTGTAGAAAAATATAACGAAACAGAACATACAGTCACTAAGTTTACTCCAAAATATCTGTTGGAAGGAGAAAAAATGGATATTCTGCCACAGGAATTGAAATCAAGATGCACAATAGAAGATCTCAAAAGAGACAGAGAACTAGCATTTGAAAATTCAATAAAATCTCACAACTATAATAAAAAAATATATGATCTTCATAGAGAAGAATATAAATTCGAAGTAGGTGATAGAGTATATGTAGAAAACGGAAACCGACTAAATAGAAAAAAAATGGATGAATTAAGGATTGGACCATACAAAATCCTAAGAAAGATTTCAAATTCAATCTATGAAGTTGATGCTGGACATAAGAAGCCGGAGTCAAACTTCTACCATGTTACAAAGTTATCTCCAGTGAGGGTTGGCTCTAATCGAAAAATCAGTTTGATATGTTCTCTCCGAGGGTGGGAGATGTAAAGAATATCACTACACTAGTGTCGTTCCTTTTCTTTATGGATTTATTATCTATAGATCTCTAATAAGTAGATGGCGGTGTCATGTAAGTGACATCGACTGGCATTGAGGAAATTTCCAAGAATTCAAAAGTGAGGTTATGTTATTTTAGAAGCACATGAAACAGTTAATAGTTTCCTGTATAAATAAAAGGAAATAGATTAACTAAACTAGAAGTAAAGGCTTTAAATGTTGTTTTTTGTTATTTCAGGTAAGTTACTCTGTTTAGAATGTCAAAATTATTTTAAAACTTTGTATTTAATTGTGTTGTGAATAAAAGTAAAATTTGTTATTTCAGAAAACGCAAATTTCGTCTTTATTTCATTTTTAAGGCATATTACTATTATACGTATATTTAAATAAATATGAATGTAACTTACGAAAGTTTTTATTCTAAAACTAAAAGGTCTTCAGCTTATTCTAAATAATAAATGTGACACTATTTATCTCTACCAGCCTTGTTTTGGATCTTCACGACTAACCGGCTGAATGGATTTTGATTAAATTACGTATGTGGAGACTTCAAACCCTGGGGAACGATATTTGCTATTTTTAATCGACATTCAGACAGCAAATAATTTAATAATATCTAATTTGGCAAAACACGACTTATATAAAATTATATTATAACGTTTTTTACGGATCAGTCTACCCCTTTAAGAACACAGGCGTGAGAGTATGCTATATAATTATATGTTAAAATCTACGTTATCGAATTTTCTTTTTCAGAAAACCTCCCCAGCACACAGTAATAAATCAAAATAATGGTAAAGAAATTATGCTCGCGTCATTAACATTTGTTTCGTCAGCCATAAATAAGGTACAGTTAGTCTACACGACGGGCCTGTTGGTCTAGTGGCTAGTCAACCTGACTTATGAAGTGGAGGAATGAAAAAAATTTGTACAATCCACAAATAATTATCTGGTGTTCCTTGTGTCCGTTGATAGAATGTTTGTAAAGTCTCCCGCGACACAGAAATTTTTTGGACGGCGAAAAACATGAAGTTGCTTTAAAAAAAGAATGTATTATGTATATATATACTCATATACGCTTATATCGTAAGATGTGGGCTGAAGCGTTTTATTCACCTACTTTTTGCCAACCATAACTTAATACCACTTTCGTTATAGGGCTCAACCCTATTGCCATCATCCGGGCACTGTAGGACTGTATATATACTGTCTGTTTTTTATATTATACAGACGGGTCCTCTGATGGAAAAGACAATCGCCGTCCATGGACACCTGCAACTCGAAAGTCGCAAGTGCGCTGGATGCCTTTGAGGGTGATGAGGGATGAGGGTATGCGGGAAGGGGAAAGAAAAGGGGATGATGAGATGGGAAAAGGGGAGGGGAGTTGGGTCTCCGGCTCTTGCTTGCTTAGCTCTTATTTGTAGTCGCCATTTACGACACCCACGGACAGAGTTTTGATGAACTCATTCTACTCCAAAACCACACGGCAGATCGATTAATAAAAGTACCCTAAAACACATTTATTTTTATTGATATATATATATATTTAATTCTCTAGGTAATACCTTATTTCAATTCTAATTTACTGGATCCTCTTAACCAGATGTTGTATGTAAGACCCTTAAGCAAATGCCAGGGGCGGTAACGAGCTGTTGAAATGTAAAAATGCGTGAAATTGCAATCGATTTGCTGTTGATTGAATGTAAACATGCCGTTTGAGGGATGTGTGGTGTGTTTGTGGAAGAGAATATATATGTGTACAGTTATTGTTCAGAGATATACAAGATACTTCATGAAAGCAACTGAAATACAAGTTAGCAGATATTGTTCAAAATATACTTTTTTTTTTTAATATAGTTGGACATATTACTCAGTGGTGGATTACATGGAAGGTTAACGCGCTTCGGATTGAATTGTTAGAGATTGACAGGCAATTTCAAATAATCAGTAAAATGTAATGATGGGCTAATATGTTTCACATTTTCTGTTTTTATTTTATTATATTTATTTATTCATTGTTAACTTTTTTTTACTTAATTTCTTTAACTACATTACTTTGTAGACTAATTTTAGTTTATTGACTTTTAACAACAAACTAGCAGACGATAAACATAATGATTTATTGAACAGTATAACGAAATATGAGCTTGTTTGAACGATTTCTATTCATACGGCTCAAATATTTGGAAATGGGCAGTTATAGATCAACACAGGCTGGTATATAATGTTTTATCTTGTTTAATATTCATTTCACATTTAACAAGCAAGCTATAGTTGCGTAGTCGTTTTTCAAGTATGTTAAGCGATTTTGCCGCCAATTGTCGACGGATGTTCAATATTTTTTGTTCGTATGCTGTTGCGGTGGTAACGTTCTAACCAAAACAGATCTGGCTATTAGTAAATAAGTTTTTAAATTGCACATTTTCATGATGTAAAGGAAATTCGCACTAAAGGCGGGATTTCACATATTAAAGAGTCGAATATTTGAAGTCGATTAAAAATAAATATTTTGCAAACACTTTTTGAAATAACATGCCTACATTTCGAAAATATGTTTTTAAATTTAAATATGTAGTTTATGATGTTGGAATTTAATCATAATTATCTCACTGGTTGACTTAAGAGTCAAATCAAATTCAAGTTTATTGTAAATTTTCTTTTAAATCGCGTAATCTACCCAGGCCAACTTAGTATGAATATAATATGATAGTCAACCAATCAATCAGACTAAATCAGTAGTTAAGCTTGTTGCCAGTTAAACATATATATCCTGCTGAGAAGAACAAGAAAGAATCTATAAGGACACTTTTTTTTATACAATTAACACAATTTTCTTGTTGCATGATTTATAAGTTCAACAGACAACGTCACTCGTTAACAATCTCGACTCGACATATACACCACTATTGGCAGGACTTCCAGGCGAACATGACATACTTAAAACTGCCAGACGCCATACACCAAAACTTAATCAGTGACTATACAGTTCTCATATCTACAATATTCCAGCCACTTATTTTCTCGCAAGTTTCTAAAAAGTATCCTATGTCCTTCTTAATACTTTTGACAATATGTGTATATACTTGTGACAATATATGTTTCATGATAATCGGTTTAGTGGTTTCGGCGTGACAGTGTTACAAACAATCTTACAGTCACATTCACAAAATTATAGTAGGGATAAAACAATATCCAAATTGACAAAAAGTACTATAATTTCTTTAAAAGAGGAAAGGCAAAAAAGGGTACCTCAAGGGCCTATCCTAGTTCCAATAACAATAACAAATATATGTCCTGATGTGCCACTTGTGTCAAGATATTTGAAAATCAATTTGTGATAACTCTCAAACTACCTTTATATAATTTGTACATAAGGTGTAGAGGTACTAAGTTGCAAATTGCCAAGCGGCAGATGTTGCTAACGACTGTAAATTACAATTAATTGGTTGAAAATTCACGAGAAATATTTTGAGGAATTGTTACGTCATTCGGTTACAAAATATGTATAATTTTACTTTAATTTTGCTAATTTAAGAAAATTGTGTATTATTTTGGTTTTTTAGGACTTGCATTTCCTGGCTGATGTCTGTAGACTGGCTGTAGACAGTTCTAATTGCTGGTATACGACCCTGACTAACTTTAGTTTTCCTTACACTACACACGCGTAACATCGGTTTTCTTTCCCATTCGATATAATACAAAATTTTACCGACTTAAAAAAAAAATATTCTCGATTTTGTTTTAAGTTTTCTTTATGACACTTGAAGCTCAAGAGGTTTCAAGCTTTTAGGGTAGGGGAAACAACTTCCTGTCTTCTCATCCCCCTCCCCTCTTTCCCCTCCTCGTTTTCCCACATCGCTCATCACCTTCAAAGGCGACTCGCGCTCGGCGAGAAGCGCACTTACGACTCTTGAGTTGCAGTTGTTCATGGACGGAGGCGTCACTTACCATCAGGTAACCCGCTTGTTCGTCTCCCCCTATATTATAAAAAAAATATGGAAATATTCGTATAGATTCGGTAATCAGTTGGTGTTTTAATTTTCTCACAATAATATAAATAAAAAAAACTAAATAGTCACGATAAAAAAGTAGCTGCTATTCTGCTATAATGACGTCACTCACGAGAAGAAAATTTAATAGGCGTTTTTGGTCATACAGATAACGTAACAACGATTTTATGGTGTCAATATATATAAATCTCGTGGTTGTATAACAAATTATTCTTTTGGTAAATACTCTATAATAGATAAATATTTATAGAAAATAATTATTGTTAAACTATAAAAGTTGTTCAAATAGCGAAGAATCAAATGTTACAAAACTTATAACACAGTATCCATCCCAATGGGACAGTAATTAGTAGATGCTTAATCGAAAGTACGATCATGGACTTGGTTCTTAACTCGTTGAAATGTTGTATCGAATACATCTGTTTACTGTAGTGATTGTAATTCTTACACAGCCAGGAAACAGGCGAGTTGGTTTAAAGAATGACGTAGGAGCCTAATTGCTTTTCTGGGATTTTGAATTTAAATATTTTATAGCAGATCTGGGCAATCAATAATATTGTGTAATAATTTAATACAAAATGTAATTAATCATAATATGTCACTGTCATCAAATTTTATCGTATAACATGTGTCTGTCTATTCCCTCAGGGAATCAGCCATATATTTATGTATGTTCTATACACTCAGCAGAAGTAGGAACTAAACGAAATCTGAACGTCCGCGAGTGCATTCCTAATTTCATGATAATGCGTCCTTGTGTCATTTTGTTTTTGGCATAATTATTTCACTTTATTTTAATGAATGAAACTGCCCGACAGCTACTGAAATCATACTGTTTTCAAAAATATTTAATATCATAAATAACTAAAGACAGTGTCATCGCTACTGTAGGTTGCTTTGTTAAATGTTTGTTGATATTTTTTTTTTATATTATAGGGGTGCAGACGAACAGACGGGTCCCCTGATGGTAAATGACCACCGCCGTCGGACACCTGCAACTGGAGAGTCGTAAGTGCGCTGCCCGCCTTTGAGGTGAAGAGGGATGAAGGTATGCGGGGAGGGGTAAGAGACGCTGAAGAGGAGATGGGAAAAGGGGGGCGAGAGTTCAGCGGAGATGGGCGTTGGGCTATCTGCCGAGCTGATTTGTGAATCAAAACCATTCAGGGTGCCAAACGCATACAAAAAAAAAACATGCAATTCGGTCCAACCGTTTAGGAGGAGTTCAGTGACATACACACGTACTGTAGAATTATATATATATACTAGCGGACCCGACAGACGTTGTCCTGCATGATATTTCAAGCGATTAGGATCAATATAGATAAATAACCTAGACACCGACTGCAGCGCCATCTGCCGGGCTGATTTGTGAATCTAAACCATTCCCAGATCCCCTTGAACACACACAAAAAATTTCATCAAAATCCGTCGTCGTCGTTTGAGAGTAGTTCAGTGACATACACACTCACAGAAGAATTATATACATATATAAAGATAAAGATGATAAATTACACCCAGACGCAGAACAAAAGATCGTGATCATCACACAATTATTTGTACTGGGTGGGAATCGAGCTCACTACCTCTGGCTCGGAAGTCAGTAACCACTAAACCAATAGGAAAGGTTAAGCTGTTATAAAAAATATACGGGCAGTGTTTTGGGGACTGCCGAGTTACTACGTAACAGATTATACACAGACGTTGACACGAGTTTCAAGCTTATGGTTCACCCTAAAAGTACACATATATACAAAGTATACATATAGCTCATGGAAAGCGTTAGGTGATGATGACGCGAGTTCAATGATTTTGTTCACCCAAAAAGTGCTCAACGTGTCTAAAGAAAATTTCACTTAAAAAAAATGTACATACATATGTGTGTAGCCAGCAATATGATAACCATTAAAACCCATTCAGCCTTTATAAGTCTCCAAGCAGCCGTGAACTTGGCTCATTAGAACCCCACACTATACTCCCAAGACGCACATTCTACCCCTAATTGTAAACCACCCTGTTATTGGGGTGACCCTTACACGCGTGTTCAACATTTGTCATTATCTATGAGGTTACATTTCTTTCGGTTTTAGGGTAGGATATTAATGTTTTATTAAAACATATGGAATAGAAGTCAAATTTTGTGCAAAAAGATGTGTGGTGTCGTGGGACACCAGATAGGGACGAAGTTTCTAGAAGAAAAATCAAAGAAACTACTTTACAAAAATATCTTAACACCTTCATTTTATATGCAATTATTTATAAAATTGTATAATAATTATATACAAAGAAACAGCTATTTACATGAATAATAATAGCAAACTGCAATAATAATAACAGTCATCCCGTAGACTATACATTACACACTGTATAGTCATCATACATAGACTATACAAAAACATCTCACGCTTTTTTTAACGTTACGGACGTTTTTGCCGACTAGGGTACCGCTCCGCAACGCCCTATAACTGTACGACTGCCGACATTAGTAATATTGGAACTTCATTCCAATATTACTAATGTCGGAATTTGCATCTAAAAGAGGAGAGGGGGGCTTGGGTTCTGGTAACCTCACTCGCTCGCTGAAATACTACGCAAACAACAACAACCGGTTTCTTGTATGGGGGTGGGATCACTCCGGTCGAGCCGGCCCATGCGTGTCTAACCATGGCTCTTCCACGGTACAGCTCAAAAACATATTGATACACAAGACACATTACACGGAAAAATAGTAACTGAATGAATTCACCATTGTGTTTTTATAATTCGATTTATTACGCAACCAGTGGAGTCTAAGAGTGGTGGTCACCATTCTCATTGCAAGTATAGTCAATGCAGCATGGTGACCCACACTATGGCGGCCTGGTGAGATGCTTTTTCACGCGCCGCTTAAAAGACCCGGGATCAAAGTGGGAGGGAAACACGTGCGCTGGCGCTGAATTCCAGACTTTAACCGATCGGCACTGAAAGGAAGAGCCGAACCGTTTAGTTCGAGATCGTATATTATCCACTCTCGAACGGTGACTCCTCATCATATAGTATCATATACATATATACTTATGTAACATTTTTTTTATATATTAGCCTACCATAGTGACTCCACTTTGCCTGATGGAAAGCTATAGGTGGAGTCAAAGAGTGGTGGTCACCATCCTCATTGCATGTCTAGTCAATGCAGCATGGTGACCCACACTATGGCGGCCTGGGGAGATGCTTTTTCACGCCCCGCTTAAAAGACCCGGGATCAAAGTGGGAAGGAAACACGTGCACGCATTTTCTTTCTTTTTAAATTATATGAAACACCCGCCACAAACATCTCTGCATCACCCAAAGGTTGGCTGGCAAAAAATGCTTACGGCATTAAGTCTGCTTTGAGCAATATTTAAATTGCAGGGAGTGTAACAAACAAATAAATAATTGCCCTTACGGATTAATTAAACGGTTACTTGTTTGATTGCAACTAAATATTCTGCCCTTTGTTATAATTTTTGTGATATTTTTAACCGACTTCAAAAAAGGACGAGGTTTCTGAATTCAACCATATTTTTTTTTGTGCTTCGTCGTTTATGAACCGATTTTGATGATTCTTTTTTTTGTTGGAAATGAGATATCCCAAGGGTGGTACCATGGTAAGGAAACCAGGATCTGATGATGGCATACCAGAGAAATTGAGGGAAACCTTCGAAATTGATAGGATCTAATGAAGGTCTGGAGTCGATCTGATGATGGAGCCGAAAGACAGTCGAGTGAACTCCTCACCGATTTACAGCAATTACCTGTTGTTTGGGCTTAATTCATTTCTATTGGTGAGAACTTTGCACCCATGTGGGTTATAAATGCCATTACAGGTCTGATGATGCAGACCGTAGACAGTTGGTGGAATTCCTCAACGATTTTTTTCACTTCTTAGTTTCCTGTTTGAAGTCGGTTTTTTAATTTTTTAAATTATTTATGTTAGTTTATTTATGTTTACATAACATAAATAACACAGGGAGGTACAGGCAAAACTAAAGCCCACATTTTGCAGAGTATAATATTACTATTGCCATCATCGGGCCCTTCTGGGAAAATAGATGGGAAATATTTACTAAACTGACAGGAAAAGGAGGAAAAAAAGGGATTCTGCTTATATAGATGGGTTGGGGAGTATAAGCAATAGCTGAAGCAAGTCAGGGTCGCATAAATATAACTCGAACTGACTGGTGCCGAACTTCCTACACACACGCAGACACAAAGAAACGGACACGAAGAACACCCAGACTCGGAACAACCATTTGACGATTACACAAAGTGTTGTCTTCTTTGAGAGATGACCACTTAAACGGCTACGCTAACAGTCTTCAATTCAAATTAAATTTCTTTATATTATTAAACTACTAATTGTTAGCGTCACCGCAACTATAGGTTGCCTTGTCAAGATATATATAATATGCTTGTTATCTATACAAATAAATAAAATTGGAGTGTCTGTTTATAATACTTAAATAACCGTTTGTTACTAATTGCATGTGGATGTATACACGATGCATATACCAAAACAAACTGAAATGGCTGTACCGATTTTGGCGGGACTTTCACAGGCAGATAGCTGATCTAACAAGGAGTAACTTAGGCTACTTTTAATTTAGAAAAAAAATAGGACCTCACAAACAAAATAAAAACCAATTAAACATTTTATAATATTCGATTAAAAGAATTTCATTAAAATTAGCATAGGTATTTCTTTACGTGAAATACAGAATTAATAAGTTATCGTAAGCTCTGCAAACTGAACAATAACTTTTTTGTTAAATACCACGCGGACGAAGTCGCGGGTAACAGCTAGTGTTATATTAGTACCTACTATATATTACGAAATAACACAATTAAATACCACTAACATCGTTACACAAACTAAAAATTCTTGTATTATCTCAGAAAGTTATATAAAAAATACATCAAAATGCGTGTCCCATGACCTTCTGCCACCCCTCGGTAAACACGACATATCGAAATAATTCCTCACGTGACCGACACGCGCAAGACACGGGAGCGACGCGTGGCCGACACGTGACCAACACGGTATGTGAGCCGAGCGATAACGACACCGGTTTGTAACGCTCAATTGTCATCTGTATGGTTTTGTCAATTGTTTTGGTTATTCTATCCATTCCCTGCAGTTAACGGTCACTGCTCCACTCCTAAAGTAGACAACAGACTTAAAGCTGCTTTAAGCTGTGCCATACCTTATAATATAAACCTTATAATATAAACCTTATAATATAAATAATATATAGATAAACCTTTTTTTATGCCATAGGGGGCAAACGAACAGATGGGTCACCTGATGGTTAGTGACTAATGCTGCCCATGGACACCCGCAAGTCAATAGTCACAAGTGCGTTGCCGGCATTTTAGGTATGAGTCCGGAAATATTGCAGGCGAAAATTTGTTTCACAGGCTGGTCGTGCGAGCAAAAAGCTGCCGGAGAAGCACACAGTGGTGGAGTGTCAATCACCGATTCCCATTAGGGACAAGAAATTATGATCCATTGTGTCCATTGATTGAATGTTTGTAACGCCTAACGCGACACAGGAATTATTAATAAGGCGGGAGTTGTCTCTACCAACTGAAACGGGACCAAATACAATAAATAAATAAATATAATAAGAAAAAATACAAGTCAATTGAGAATCTAATCATTCTTGTAAGTCTGTTCACAAAATACACGACTTCATTAGACATACTTGTAGTTGTTCCTGGAAGAATCCCTCCTAGGGTATACCCAGGTCCCTTGCAATAGACCCACTTGTGCCGGAACACCGTGTGGTTTTAGTCGGTTCGAGTCCGACATACCACTTCACCGTCAGCTCCGGTGAGGTGAAGACCCGTGGGGGTTTCCACACGAAAAAAAAAAAAAAAAAAAAAAAAAAAAAAAAAAAAAAAAAAAAAGACAAAGACATACTTATAGTTAATCGAGTTAAAAATAAAACTAAAAGCGTTAAGTGAAGTTTTCAACTCGTGGAAGCAAACTAAATAAGTCCAAACTCAAGGAGTTGACTACCAGTAAAAAGTTCCACTATCTACCAGCTCCTATATACCTTAATCTTTACACTCTCATAAGATACATTAAGATGTTATCTGATTCAAGGAGTGTCATGTGTAACTGATAATAGTTGAATAAGCTTAAAAAAAATGCATTCGCTTTTCGAAATCCTATTCGAAAATCTTTTAATTTGTTTTGTATGAATGTTGGTTTCATTTTCAATTCAAAGAATTATCAGATGTGTTCTTTTTTAGGGTTCCGTGCCCAAATGGTAAAACGGGATACAATTACTAAGACTCCGCTGTTCGTCTGTCTGTCTGTCACCAGGCTGTATCTCATGATCCGTGATAGTTATACAGTTGAAATGTTCACAGATGATGTATTTCTGTTGCCGCTATAACAACAAATACTAAAATAATTAAAAAAATAAGTATTTAAGGGGGCTCCTATACAACAAACTTCATTTTTTGGTCGATATTGATAACGGTAAAAGGTAGAAATATTCACAGAATATTTAGTTTATATTCAATTTAAAAATATATATTTAAATTAAAATAAAATAAATATTTAAGAGCTTCCATACAACAAACATGACTTTATAGATAGTACGGAACCCTTCATGGGCGAGTCCAATTCGCACGAGGCAGGTTTTTTTTTGTTATAGTAAAAGGATACAGAAAACAGACGTAACAGTAAGTAACAATCGCTGTCCGTGGTCACCTGCAGCTCAAGAGTCGTAAGTACGCGGCCCGCCTTTGAGAGTGATGAGGGATGAGGGATGGGGGATTCGAGGAGGGGAAAAAAGAAAGTTGGTCCTCCGGAAACCTCACTCATTTCGGGAAAAATGGCTTCACAACCGATCTTCTATAAAGCAATACGCTTGCCCTTTATTACGTAAATGGGACTCAATCACTTTTGGCAAATTATGAGCGTTTGTCGCGTCAGTGTATGTACGTACACAGATATGTAAAAAGTACTTCTTTTGATAAATCCCAAATGAAGTTTACTGTAGTATAGTTTGAAACATACATACACTCACGGATGAATGTATGAAAGGCTGTGATGGAATGGAACCACCCCTTTTTTCCCATGTCTGCCGTTAAAGCCATCTGTAAATAGTCATATAGTGCCCAGTTGACAGCAATAGGTTTGCCCCATAACATTAGTGGGACCAAATTCGAATTGACTAAATATGGGGGCATAATACACCTTTGCCGACCGTATGTATGTTAGTACGAGTATAATATCTGATTCTAATGTAGGGTGCTATAATCTATCTGACAACACAATTTAAATAGGAAATTCTTTCATCCAATGACATCAATATTAAAATTATATTAGATACTTCTAATATTAGAATTCCATGATGCCATAAATTAAACTCAAACTTCGACAATGTTCGGCTTTCCCGAAGTTATGGCGGGTAGAATTTATGTTGACTATAAAATGGTGGAAGAAAGATAGCTGAAAGTTAAAACTAATTTAAAGCACTATAAAGAATTTAAATTACTTAAATATCTATTTACAAACATACACTCACGCTTGTATCCCCGCAGGGGTAGGCACAAGTGTAAGGGACTGCACGGATGGCGTAGCTTTTTAAGTGGTCACCTCGCCTCTACACTGCCGCGCCGAGTGTTGCGGGTTCAATCGACAAACGGGACAACTTTGTGTCATCCTTAAATTGTTGTTATGAGTCTGGGTGTTGTTGTGGAATGGAAGGAACACAGGAATTAATCCTAGTGTGGGATTTGTCTTCTTAAAGAAAAACAAATAAAAGAGAACCGCAATACGTTCGGTCTCTTTTAGCAATTAGATTTATTTTATTTTTATTATTTTATTTTTTATACTATAGGGGGACAGACGAACAGACGGGTCACCTGATGGTAAGTGACACCGCCGTCCATGGACACTTGCAACTCAAGAGTCGCAAGTGCGCTACCCGCCTTTGAGGGTGATGAGGGATGGGGGATGCAGGGAGCGAAAAGAAGAGAGGAGGGATGAGGAGATGGAAAAAAGGATAAAGGAGATGAGGGGAGAGAAAAGGGGGGAGGGGGGATTGGGCCTCCGGAAACCTCACTCAATTCGAGGAAATGCAACGCAAGCGTTACTTCACAACCGGTTTTCTGTGAGGCGGTGGTATCGCACCGGGCGAGCCGGCCCATTCGTGCCTATTTTAGGTAAATTGACAGGGAGGATAGAAAGAGAGGAAATGGAATATGGCTTACTCAGATAGATTGGGGAGTATAATCAGTAGCTCCAGCAAGTCAGGGTCGCATACCTATAACTCGAATTGACTGGTGCCGAGAAGTCAGAGCCAGCTACTCTGACATGCTTGAGCTTTTTCTCTATAAGCAACATCCTGTCAATAGACTTCAAATTTTCCTATCTAACCAAATTATACGCCTCAAAATGTGGGCTTTCATTTAATCTCTGCCAACCCCTTCGGGAATGGAGGCGTGAATGTATATTTATATGTATGTGTTTAACAGTGGTAGAGCCATGCTTAGGCACCATTGGGCCAGCTCGACCGGTGCGATACCACGGCCTCCTTTCCGGAGGCCCAATTCCCCCTCCCCCCTTTTCTCTCCCCTCTTCTCCTTTCTCCTTTTTACCATCTCCTCATCCCTCCTCTCTTCTTTCCACTCCCTGCATTCCCCATCCCTCATCACCCTCAAAGGCGGGCAGCGCACTTGAGTTGCAAGGGTCCATGGACGGCGGTGTCACTTACCATCAGGTGACCCGTCTGTTCGTCTGTCCCCCTATAGTATAAAAAAAAAAAAAAAAAAAATGTATGTAATTTTAGTTTTAGCTTAAAATGTATAGTGAAAATAGACGAGGCCGTAAAATTATTCATTTTTTTGTGGTAAGTGTCAGATATGAAGCCGTATGCAGACAGTCACAGCATGTTTCAACGGTTGACAAGTAATTGTTAAAGAAATATAAAATAAGACTGCATTAAATAAAATAAATTAGAATTGAGAAAATAATTTATTTGTTCTTTGGGTTTTATTTAATAATTTTCCCAATGCGCTACAAAATATTATGTGAACATCCAACTCCCCTTCTATTCTTTCCCCTAACCTCAACATTCCTCCCATTTTTCCAAAGTATATACGTAATGTATGTAGTATGTAGGCACGTTAGTAATACTCTATCCACCACAAATGGAATAATTCAAATCAAAGTGATAGTTGAAGAGGTAAGCGCTATAAAACATACATACATAAAACTATATAGCTTTGCTATATAACAATAGATGTTTATCTTTTATTACTTTGTCTGTACTCGGACTTACACAAAGATATATTTGAGTACGCCTTTTTGGGAAAATACGCTTATAAACTTGATGATTCATAGTTCGCAGTAGCTATGTGTAACCTATAATTATAACCGATCTATTTAAATAAATATGGAGTTAATATCGATGCTGAATACATACATATCCTCACGCTTATATACCCAGAAGGGTAGGTAGAGACGCTACAGACGCCACCATTTTACAACTACAGTATAAGTTAGTATCATACAGTATAACGTCTAATCGGAAAAAGTCTTCAATGAGTGTGTCCTACCCGTCATGACATACGGAGCCGAAACGTGGACACTTACGGTACGGCTGGTCCACAAGCTCAAAGTTGCTCAGCGTGCTATATAAAGGGCTATGCTCGGTGTTTCTTTAAGGGATCGCGTCAGGTCAGTCAGGAATCAGATGAGCCGGCAGAAAATCAGAGTAATCGACATAGCCCACCGGATCAGCAGGCTGAAGTGAAGAAGGGCTGGCCATATTTGCCGCAGAAACGACGACCGTTAGGGAAAACGAGTGCTAGAGTGGAGACCTCGTCTCGGCAAACGTAGCGTAGGACGCTCACAGGCTAGGTGGAGTGACAGGACTGGATGCGAGGAGCCGAAAATAGATCAAAGTGGCGTGCAATGGGAGGGGCCTATGTCCAGCAGCGGACTGCGATAGGCTGAGGATGACGATGATGATGGTGCAAGCACATGGTACTGAATCTATGAATATGTATAAGAGTTAGATCCCTTCCTCGCCCGTCACCCACGAGAAGAAATGAAGAGCCCCTATTTTTATATCACTAAAACTCTTAAAAAAAAAATATCGGTTGAAAAAGCTATATCAAAATAGTCTTGCATTGTTTGTCTATTCTCATCTATATTATATATCACATATATATATCACGCTTTATCAACGAATGTAACGTATAAAGAGTCTATCTTCTCTTTAAAACAAGCAAAATGAGATGTAGCTTCACTCCGCATTCTCTATTTCTTACATTATAAGGAGTGTTCAGAGGAATTGTTCGGACTAATACCCTACGCGACGCGTGCTGTCTTACGCGACAAAATTTCTAACCCCATCACCTGGATGATTGGCGCTGCACCACTGTGCGCTTCTCCTCCTATTTAATTATTTATTGTTTATATATATATATATATATATACAGAAAACATGTCACAAACAGTTAGGTGTAGCAATAGGCGGTCTTATCACACACGCCTATCTCTTACAGACAACCTTGATATGATATTGTTATAAAGTATGGGGGTAGCCTGTGGTGTACTATTAAATAACAAATTAAGTTACTTGTAATAAATGTATATATACCTAAGCTTTTTTTTTATGTAAAATTGTCGCCTGCCGTATTTACGGATTGATCTGACCTTAAAATTATTAATAAAAGAGCGTACTCTTACCTGAAAGGCCGGCAAGGCACTTGTGACTCTTGAGTTACGGATATCAATTGGCAGCGGTAGTCACTTACCATCAGGTAATGGTGAGGTTGTTTGTCTGCTCGTTTGCCATCTATCTTATAAAAAAACTCAATGGGTTTACAAGTAACCTTTGAAGAGTACTACTATCAACCTTCTTCCTACTGGCTTCATCATCAGATCGTTAAAACTTACATTTCGATACGAATTCTTCTTTTTCTTAAGACAACTCCTGCTCTAGGATTAACTCCTGCGTCGCGGGGGACTTCACAAACATTCAAACATCGGACACAAATAACACCCAGACTCAGAACAATATTTGAGGATTACACAAAGTGTTAGTGACCAGTTAAACCGCTACGCCATCCGTCAATCAAGTCCAATTGAAATTAGGTTAAAATGGATTTCTAAGATTTGTTATTATAAGCATAGTAGAAAAAAGTTGTACGTACTTACAACAAAGGGCGATGAAACACAACACTCGGTCTTAATCTAATAACCTGATGCTAAAATATCTATATTTTTAATGAAGCACTCAAATATTCAAAAGCTAAATAACTTTATGCACTAAACAAAGAATTAAAAACACAACACTATTAATAAATGAATCTGATCAATTCCGTCACAAAAGAGTTTTTAAATGAATTTAAATAAAATGTTCACTATAAGTTCGGTTTAAACGCCAATATTTTTAGTTTAAAATTGCAATCTTGATAATTGACAAGCGCGAAAACTTTCTGTTTTTTTTTTAATTATCCTGTCATCGAAGCGATTGATTTAAAAAGTGAATACCATAGATTATTTTTAAACATTATTTTTTTAATGTTTTTATATCAAATAAAATAGACTCTGAAATAATCACGACGAGTATAGCTTTTCGAATCCACTTTTTTATTATATTCTTTTAAGGGACGTGTACTCCCCATACTAGGCTACTAGCGACTGACTTTCAATGACTGCCCCTCCTCTAACGCAATACTGAGGGGTGAAGTAATCATATTATAATAGGGGTTTTAAAATCCTCAACAAATTGAAGTTCATGGATTTTTTATTGAGATTAGTTTTTTGTGTACATATTTTTGGGTTTTGATAAAATAATTGAATGATTGCTTAAAATTAGTAATAACTTAAGTCAGAAAGAAGTATTATATGATGATTTGCTTGTTAAACAGATAACCTTTTCGCTTTACATCTGATATGACCTTACTGGATAAAAAAAAATGTTTGGGAATAAAAAAAACTAGACTTGATAATATACACATCGTAACGTAATATTTATACTTTTATAATATAGCTTTTCCGTTTTTTTTAAACGAAGTACCTTATTGGGCGTTGCGGAGGGGTACCCTAGCCGGCAAAAAACGCCCGTAACATTAGTAAAAAAGCCTAAGATTTTTACTTATTGATAATACTGCCATCTAGTGTTTCTATTATGAACTGCAAAGAAGTTTATAGATTTTTGTTTTAAAATATAATATGGTGTAACACTGCCATCTAGTAAAAGTATTACAAACAACTGAAACTTGAACCTTTCCTTATAATAACGAACTTCGTTCCTGTCTGGTGTCACACGACACCACATGGTTTTTTTGTTAGTTTGTTTAATATGACTAATCGACTAATTTCTTGGGCGCGCTACTCTAAACTAAAGGAGGGGACAGGGTACACCGAACACCAAGGTGTCGAGGCGGCCACGGTCTGTATAACTTTTTTATTTTTAAATGTTAATTGCAGTAAGCGTTTGTCACTTGTAATAGACCCATTTGTGACGGAACATGGTATGGTTTTAGTCGGTTGGATTACGACATACAACCTCACCGTTAGCTCCGGTGTGATGAAACCGCGGCGGGGTCTATACACGAAAAGTAAAATCGCTTACACCTGTATCCCAGAAGGGGTAATTAACACCTCTCCAGAAAGGGTAGACAGAGGTAAAATGAACGCCCGATTACAATTAAGAGCAAGCCTATAATACTGGAGATAATATTTCTTATAAAACAACCTTACCTCTTTTTTGAATCCACTTTGTGTACTACCGAGCGTCCTTTATAATCTGAAACAAAGAAAGAAAGCTGAATTAAAATACAGTAGCATATTTATGGGAAGTGGTTTGAGATCCCAACGGCTAGTTCTAGTTACAAGTAAGCGAACCCGATGCATACGAGCTTTTGCTTAGTTTCCAATCCATCTAAGCTTCCTGCATCGCGATATAAAAGTTGTCGCGCTGATTATTATTTTTGAAAACCTTCATAGCATTATCACATCATCTGGTCTGAATATTCTCCCATTTCGTTGGAGGTACAATACGGTATATCTATGTATATATGTATATATATTTTGTTTCGTGTGGAAACCCCCACGGGTCATCACCTCACCAGAGCTGACGGTGAAGTGGTATGTCGGACTCGAACCGACTAAAACCACACAGTGTTCCGTCACAAGTGGGTCTATTACAAGGGTATACTCCAGGAGCGATGCTTCCAGGAACCCTGCAGACCCTGGCCGCCTCTTTTGCTAGAGGCACCACCACCATTGAATACGGGGGGCCCAGCCCCCATATAGAGTGAGAGGCGATCATGGAACACGTCGCAAAACCGTCGCAGGTTTGTTTGTTTGTTTGTTGAAGGCAATCTTAGTATGTATATAAGTGTTCCTGAGCAATGTAGATTATGTATGCAGTGTGTGTCTAGTCAGCAAAAATTATATCCTGATTACATTACTTTTTTTTTTATTAATATGTAGTTTATATATTTCTTCTACAAAAGTAGAAATAAGCTAATTTACTACATCATAATTCAGAATCGTTCGTGCCTCAAATTGTATTTTTCTTTAATCTCTGGATCTACTAAGGGGTACGTGACGCAACAATTATTACGTCATAATATTAAGGCCTTGATTCTCGCACGTTACGAAAATTACTGCCTCGTCTTCACGAATATTGGTGTGTAATTTATTCTATACTTGACATGAATGATTTATTAAGACGTGATTATTTATTTTCAGCAAATCTTGTCTACTTCAAAAATAAGTCTTTTTATTAACATTTATTTAGCATGCATATATATTTATTATATATACACCGTCACTTGATTACTCTCACTTAAAAAAATCAACTTTTCTTACTTAGTAAAGACGCATATTTATAATAATAGGATAAAATAAAAAAGCACATCAATGAAATACTCTTTATGTCATTTATTCCTAGTTTTAGAAAAATAATCAACTAAAACTTCTTCTTCATATTAAATAGAGAAGGTCACTTGATTACCTCATCAAAGAAAAACTGAAAGCTAAACCACAGTAATATATTTTAATAATGTGTATAGCCTCATTTATTTAATATCACTTCATAGATTCGTTGTGGGATAGATTCATATAAACTAATTATATACTTTTGCAGTAAGTTTGACCAAGCGAACTTAATCGAAGAAATCAATGATTTTCTATCGTTATATTCGTTCCATCAGAATATATTTATTTTTAAAGGCACCCCCAAATATTTTCTATTATATTTAGGTCAGGTGAATGGGCTGGCCATTGAAGAACATCAATTTTATTCTTGTCAAACCAGCTCTGAACAACCCTTGCAGTGTGAATGCTGGCATTGTCCTGTTGGAATATCCATGTCTGACCATTAAATAATTTATTAATTTCACTAAATTTGCACTGAAGCATTTGTTTATAATTTTCAGCAGTCTGTCTTTCCGATAAAATCTCTAAATTTACCGCCCCATGCACAGAAACGGCACCCCAAATCATTACAGATCCAACGCTACTATGTCGCCTCGATAAAAGTTTTTCATTTTTTCTTAAATCATGAAAGTAATAAGCAAATCCGTCTGGTCCGTCCAAGTTAGACTTTTTTTCATCAGAAAAGACCACATTCTTCCACTCATAATTCCACGTCATATGAATTCGAGCAAATTCCGATCGGGTAACACGATGTTGATTAGTTAATGGCGGCTTCTTTTTTATTTTTTTGCGCTGTAAATGAATCTCTTTAACGATTATTCGCCTTACAGTTCTAATACTTACTGAAGTACCAACTCTTGACGCAATTTCGCAATTAGCCGAATTCGATGCTTCTCTTAATATAAGACGACGTTCGCGAGGTGTCGTAGCCAGTTTTGTACGTCCTTTGCGGTTTGTTCAGTAATTTTCTGGGTCTCGCAGATAATTGTTTACAACCCAAGTACTCCGATGAATCATTCCAATTTTTCTATTTGAATATCCTTTTGATTTAAGAGTAGAAATTTTAGTTCTCTCTTCTATGCTCAAGGTCTTTCCTCTACCCATTGTGCGCATCGTATTTAAAACGTTTAGGTATAACACGAAAATGTTTCGAATAGACACAGTATAATGATTCACGCAAAAAAGTCACACGTCTAACGTCAACGATTGCTTCAAAACAACTAATGAGAGTAAACAAGTGTCCATCTCATTATATAGTCCTGGCATACTATTCTAGCAATTTCTAGTTATAAATATATATAAATAATCGAAAGTGTATTCCAGAATATCGTGTAATACTGTTAAAGGTAAATTTTAACGAGAAGTCTCCGCCAAGCTCTAGAATGTTCTATATAAAAATATTTTTTTTTTGTGTGAGAGTAATCAAGTGACCCGGTGTGTATATTTTTTTTTATTATATTATTTATATACATATATTCATTATATTATAACCTCACTCACTCGGTTACACAATGCAAGCATTGTTTAACAGCCGGTATTTTGTAAAGCCGTGGTAATACTTGAGTCGAGCCGGCCTATATGTTTTTTTTTTTTTTATACTATAGGGGGACAGACGAACAGACGGGTCACCTGATGGTAAGTGACACCGCCGTCCATGGACACTTGCAACTCAAGTGCGCTGCCCGCCTTTGAGGGTGATGAGGGATGGGGAATGCAGGGAGTAGAAAGAAGAGAGGAGGGATGAGGAGATGGTAAAAAGGAGAAAGGAGAAGAGGGGAGAGAAAAGGGGGGAGGGGGAATGGGGCCTCCGGAAACCTCACTCAATTCGGGGAAATGCAACGCAAGCGTTACTTCACAACCGGTTTTCTGTGAGGCCGTGGTATCGCACCGGTCGAGCCGGCCCATTCGTGCCTAAGCATGGCTCTGCCACTGTTAAATATGTGGCGAAGCATGCCTCTACCACGTCATAGGATCTACGTATTGTAACAGGCAACCAACTTCAGGTCTCCCTTAGTCTGACTGACATGCTGCATTTGGTTTAATTGACATAATTTTATTTGACCCGCTTCCCGGTGTCTAATTGAGTTATTTTGCATGCACCTACAGTTCCGATGACATTGCATTTTAATGATAAGCGTGACCTGGCTCTGTTACTAAAAATGATCTCAATTTAATTTTTTTAATTATTTTATTTATGCGTAGTATGTGTATATTGTCGCAATTTTTAAAATAAAAAAAGTTTATTCACCTTTAAATGTGAAATATTTTCTTCAAATTTAAATGGGAACGACTCCATTCTAAATTCAATGTAAAAAAAACGGTTCATAAAAAAAAAAACGGTAGTCGTCGTCGTTAGTCATTTCTTCAAAATTTAACTAAGTTTTTGTCTTTTGTTTTGTCCAACTTCTAGCCATAGATAATTAAAAAATATAAAAGCCGTATCTACAGAAAAAAGGTTCTTTTAAATTCTGTAGCAGTAATTTAAAAAAAGAAATAAATTCAACTTTTTAAATGTTGGCTGAATGAATGTAGTCTTTGCTTTAATTAAAAAGTTTTGCTGTCAATTAACAACAAATAAAGCAAAGATGTCAGCGAGTGTCAAACTTCGAATGGACATTTTTAAATATTCTTTTTTTAGTTCGCTAGAACCGTACAATGATTGTTGTCACTATATTAAGCCGATCTTCTATATCTGTCCAATAAGTTTATTAAAAACTTAAGTTTTATCTCTTTCTAGATTTCTTTAGTATGAAAAGACAATTATATGAAAAGGCATTAGGAATAATGTTATGTTTAGAAAACAATTCTACGGAGGAATTGATTGGCAGGAGGAGGTTCTTACAAAAAAAATCTATAACAATATATTTTCTATATCGTAAGTATAGCATTTTCTATTGATTTCTGTTGTTTAAGACGGGAAAATTTTCCAAAAAAAATGTAAAACATAATTTTTAAAAAACCTAACGATGCCCGCTGCTATAACGACACTTTACAACGATCGCTAAAAACGCGCTCCCGCTTCTGACTTGCGTTTATTAACTATTATCATAAAATGGGGTAAAATATTTATGCCATAATTATTATTACTAAACAATTGTATATTTTTTAGAAATAAATGAGTAAAATGAGTTAAAAGTGTCGTCAAATGAGGATTTGAAAAAGTCAAAATTGAAAATATCCAAATTACTTGCTTGATTTCAATAAAACAAAAACAGATATGTTGAAGTGAAAACTTCTTGAAGCGCATTGAGCACTTATTGGGTGAACAAAAATCATGGAACTCGCATCATCGTCACCGCACGCTTCGCTATGTAGCTATATGTATACTGTGTATAATCTAATAGCTCGACGATACAAATCAAAAGATACTTAGTTTTCACTTCTATCGGCAGTCCCCAAAGACTGCCGTATTTTCTTTTTGGCAATAAGGCTACACGGGTACGGAGTTTCAACAGCTTAAACGAATAAGTTTACATTCTTCCCCCGGAGTTGTTTTTATCAGTATTAACAGCTTGTTCTAATCACAGGTATGCAACCCTGACTTGCTCGAGATATTGCTCATACTATGCGTTAAGTAACATCCCTTATCTTCAGCTGCGTTCCCTTCTTGGTCTTTCAGTATACTTCGAATTTTCCCATTGTACTCCTAAAAGATCTCATGTTAAATGCACCATACACGAGGTAAAATAGAACAGAAAGAAGAAAGTTTACATATGTTAAAAAAAAGGATTTAATATATATGTATGTGTACATATGTATATATAAATATGTCGATATGTCCACCTCATCTCTTGTCCTAAAACTAAATATATACGTTATCACATGCCAGCATAAACAGTAGTAAAACGATGATCGCACATATATTACAAGTAAAATGATTTGTGATTTCAGCCTAAATATCATCAATCTTCAGTATTATACATAACCTATTTGATATTTATATACAGGGTGTGGCATTAAGTTGTTGTCAAGTTTTAGGAGTCCAATGTGTAGGCAAATTTTATTCTAAGACGGGGCTGTGCATTTGCGTCTCTTGAGTTGCAGATGTAAATAAGCGGTGCTTGTCACTAACCATCAGGGGCCCGTTTGTTCATATGTCCACCTACATACTCGTATTATACAAAAAAAAAAAGGTTTTTTCTGGAATGGGTGTATATTTCTAAACGTCTTATCAGTATATATCCTCTCTATTTTAACTTTCTTTAATAAAACTGTTTTAAATGGTTCCATTGAAACTTAATCAAAATATTCTACCTTCAAGGTGAAGGAACGCAATAAGCGATATATTTGTTACTTGAGAACCTATTTAAATTATTATTTTTTTAATTGAATTAGTTGTTCTTGACTTTGAGAAAAGTAAAATAATAAAAAAAAAAAAAAAAATGCAGTGAAAATTAGAGGTGAAAAATACACATACATTTTCAGTAAAAAAATGTGCGTGTGCCGCCAATATCGGTATATAATACTCATTCATGTCAACCCTTTCCCTAAGGGAATATTAAAATCATCGATCAATATAAAAGTTCCATTTGTCAGTTTATAAATTAAAAACACACCTTTCTATAACATATTTACACTCACGTCGGTATCACTCTGAAGGCAGATGCGCAATTATCTCCCAAATTTTGTTGTTTATATATTAGTCTCATTTATGTAATAGGGGGCTAGCCTAGCCTAGTATATTAACAGGAAAAGGAGGATAGAAGGGGAAAGAAATGGATATTGCTTATACAAATGGAATGGGGAGTACAGTCAATAGCTCCAGCAAGTCAGGGGCGCATAGCTCGAACTGGCTGTACCCGGGTGGTTCTTACCCTCTACCCATTTCTATTGTGATATTTACGTTATATTTATTGTTTATGTGGTGACCTGCACGTACAAAAGAAACATATTAACACCATCTAGCGAAGACAGGTCGAACTATCCCGATCCTGATTAGTATATGTACGATTTCCTAACATCAACTAATGGGCCGCGGTCCGCCAGGCATGATCACCTCGCCTCTTTGGAGGATCCTCCTTTTGTGTTGGAGGAACATATAACACCCGTTTCTCATCATATATATTAATGACCTACTAAAAGTCACAATAGCCGATGACATTATTTGCTGATCACAGCACTGTAACATCTATAATTTCTTGACTAGCAGATAATAACTTAAAAATAAATTGAACTAAAGTAATCTTATATACTTTTTACTACTACTTACAATATAGAATTAAAAAAAAAACAATATTTATTGAAAAAAAAAAAAATATAATATTGACGATTTCCTTAATGACTAAATTTATTGAAATATACCTATACACATATAGACCTATATAGTAATAAAGTGACAATGGATGAAACACAACAACAACACACCGGAATTCACACCGGAATCAAAACGATGGTCATCTGAGTGGACAGCAACTGCTAAACCTTGTCTAAAGTGCCCGAAAGCACAACAATCGGCTGAAAAGGTTATGAACAGTACTTTGGGATGTGCGTGGTGTAATATACATCAACTATCTTGAGAAGGGATATACCAACAACAGTGAATATTATATAGCGTTATAGGGAGCGTTTGAAAAATAGACCAGATATGCAAAGAAAAAAATTTGTTCCATCATATCAACGCACCGTGTCACAAATCAATCAAAACAAGGGCAAAACTACTTGAATTGAACTTCTAATCGCTCCCACATCTACCGTATTCGCCAGATTTGGCTCCCAGCGACTGTTCACAGACATAAAAAAATGCTCGCCGGAACTGAGGGTTACTTTGAGGCAAAGGATAAATCGTTCTACTCGTACAAAAGTGGTATTGAAATATTAGAGCGGCGCTGGAATGATTACGATATTACGATACGAGATAACATTGATGAATAAAGCTTTAAACAAAAAAATCGTGTATTCTTTGTTAGGCCCGGGTTTTTTGCAGCCTATTTGTTATTTTTTTTTATTATATTATGGGGACAGACGAACAGACGGGTCACCTGACGGTAAGTGACAACCGCCGTCCATGAACACCTGCAACTGGAGAGTCGTTAGTACGCTGCCCGCCTTTGAGGGTGAAAAGGGATGAAGATATGCGGGGAGGGAAAGAGACGGGAATGAGAAGATGGGAAAAGGGGTGAGAGGTCAGGAGAGAGGATTTGGGCCTCCAGAAACCTCAACGCAGCGGAAATGCAACGTTGTTGCTGTGCATGTTGCTTTACAACCGGTTTTCTGTGAGTTACTAACATATTATTATTTATTTCAATTAATATCATACAATTTAAATTCACTCCATCTCTGTGCGCTTCTCCAGAAGAATAAATTGTCGCTTGCCGTATCTCCGGACAGATACAACCTTGAAACCTCCAAAGAAAGAGTGTACTCCTATCTAAAAGGCCGGCAGCGCACTTGTGACTCTTGAGTTGCATGGGTGTCCATGGGCAGCGGTAGTCACTTACCATCAGATGACCCACCTACTCGTTTATCGCATAAAAAAAAGAAAAACTTTAAATATACCAAAGAATTGCTCGTTTAAAGGTATTACTTTCACACATGTTGTAGAAAATACATTTATTTTTACATTTATTTTCATAAATAAATAAACGCCATATACATATATTTTTAAGTAAATAAGTAAATCATGCTGAGGTTTTATTTAGTTAGCAGTGGCGACTAACAAATAAGTATGTACTGTAAGTTTAGTCTTTTTTAGTAAGTTTATTGTTAGTTTAGTTGTAGAGGTTATATCAAAGTGAGAAAAATAACACAAAAATTAAATATGATATCTGAAATATGGTGAGTTTAAACTCCTCTTCCAGAACCAACCTTGGCTACATATTATGCATTACATCACAACATTAAAACAGATATATTATCACACTTCTCGTTATTAAGCTATTAAAAAATACTGTTCTCAGACACCACATTGATAACTTGAGCTTTAATAACGTTATAGGCATTCCTAAAGGGCTAGTTTGCGTGTTTGGGCGTAATAAATAGCAAGCAGCACATACGAGATACTTCGCCTTGGTATAGGAGTAAAATTTGCCTGACAGCCGTGAGATTTAGTGTTATTGTAGTGACCTCTTTGGTGAAGAGGATTAGCTTCTCGTTCGGACGTTATATTAATGTATTACACGTCTATAGGCAGCGGTATCTGAATTTCCCACGTTTTGACGATCAAAAGGTAATTGATGCAACCCAGTGGCCGCACATGGAATACTGTTCTCATCTCTATGCAGGTGCACCCCAGTACCAACTTCTGCCTCTTGACCGCATTCAACGGAGAGCAACTCGCATCATCGACTGCCAAGATATTTCTGATCGACTTGACACCTTGGCGTTGCGTAGAGATGTAGCTTCACTCTGCATCCTCTATCGCTTGTATCATGGGGAGTGTTCAGAGGAATTGTTCGGACTTATACCGGCTGCTGGTTTCCGCCATCGTCCTACGCGACAAAATATCCATCACCTGGACGATTGGCACTCCACCACTGTGCGCTTCTCGAGAAGCTTTTTGCCTCGCACAACCAGCTTATGGAACAAATTGTCGCCTGCCGTATTTCCGAACCGATACGACCTTCAAACCTTCAAGAAGAGAGCGTACCTCT
This sequence comes from Tyria jacobaeae, assembly GCA_947561695.1. Taxonomy (NCBI): domain Eukaryota; kingdom Metazoa; phylum Arthropoda; class Insecta; order Lepidoptera; family Erebidae; genus Tyria; species Tyria jacobaeae. The sequence continues at coordinate 8,912,615 of OX387235.1, read as the reverse complement.
ACCTAAAAGGCCGGCAACGCACTTGTGACTCTTGAGTTGCGGGTGTCCATGGGCGGCGGTAGTCACTTACCATCAGGTGACCCGTCTGCTCGTTTGCCCCCTATCGCATAAAAAAAAAAAAATTTAGGTTCTGTCGTACTGTATATACAGTCGTGGTCAACTAATTAGGGACACTCTCTAGTTAATCCAAATTGTGAATTTATTTTTTATTTTCCAACGAGTCTAAACAATATTCCACATCTTTTACATGTAAGTATAATTAGTCATTTATGTGCCTAATTATACAAACAATAACAACTTCTTAAACATTAAACCTCTTTACAGTATAGCTGATAGATGATCACAGTGCTATTTGTTCAAAGAATGCTGGCTGGCCATTTAATTAGGGACACTGAGATATTGCGTTCTAGTTTCAAAATCTGAATCTCAATTATTATTTTCTTTCTTCTCCTATTCTTTGTGGTAGTTTTGGCGGCAATCTAGATTTGTAATTTCAAGTTTTGAGAGTTATTTTGAAGAACAATGGGCAAAAATAAAAGTTGCGATGCAACACTACGAAAAATTATCATGAAGTTTGTCGAGCGTGGTTGGTCATACCGAAGGATAGCAGGATATTTAAATTGTTCAAAAACTATGGTATGCAATGTAGTGCAACATTTCAGGCGCAATAACACAACTTTAAATGTGCCCAGAAAAAAAAGATCGAGAAAAACAACTCCGCAAGAAGATAGAATGATAACCAGGTTAGCTAAGAAAGATCCGTTTCTAGGCTCTATTTTAATTAAACATGAAGTGTTTGGGGCAGACGAAAGAGTCAGTGTATCAGCGAGGACAGTTCGACGACGTCTGGTAGAAGCAGGGTTGTTCGGAAGAGTGGCTCGCAAAGTACCGTTGTTAAAGAAAGAGCATAGAAATGCACGTTTGGCGTTTGCACGTAAATATGGACATTGGACCTATGACCAATGGCAACATGTATTATTCTCTGACGAGACCAAGGTTAATTTGATTTCTTCAGATGGAAGGCAATACGTACGGCGTCCTGTAAAAGCGGAAATGAATCCAAGATTCACAAAAAAGCAGGTGAAACATGGCGGAGGAAACATTAAAATGTGGGGATCATTTTCTGGACGTGGAGTGGGACCTGTGAGGAAAGTTCAGGGTAACTTAGACCAACATCAATACAAGGCAATATTAGAAGAAACTATGCTTCCCTATGCTGAGGAACATCTTCCTATTATATGGACTTTTCAGCATGATAACAACCCAAAACATACAGCCCGTTCAGTCAAGTCGTTTCTTAACAGACAGTCGGTGTCAGTGCTAGATTGGCCAGCAAATAGCCCCGACCTCAACCCAATCGAGCACCTTTGGCACGAAATTAAGAAAAAAGTTGCCATTTATCGTACCACAACTTTAGATGAACTTAATGAAGCTTTTTGTGAGGCATGGGCAAACATTCCTGTTGAAATATGTCAGAAACTGATAATGTCTATGCCACATCGGTGTCAAGCGGTAATTACTAACAAAGGTTTTGCTACTGGGTACTGATTTTACCCGTAATAAAATGAAGTTGTTAAAGAAATTAAAATACTGCAGATTATTAGTTCTGTTTAACTCTATTTTTCATTTTACTTTACTGTTCTTAATTAAATGTCCAGCTACAGAATTGTACCTTAAATTGAATACATGGTTAACCTTTGATATTAAACACTTTTTTATATTTATTTAATCTTTTATTTACAGCCATTTATAGTATAATAATCGGATCAAATTATGCAAATAATAGTTAGTGAGAAATCAACAGGGTTTTATATTTATATGTACATAGCCGGTTATTGCTGTCCACTATCTTGAATGTCCTTAATTAGTTGACCACGACTGTATATCCGATCAAGCCCTCTAGATTCTAAGTAACAAATAATACGTAACATATAAGCATACTAACACATGCACTCGAAAAACATAACCACTCTTGTGCCGTAGTTGGGTAAAAATTTAAAATCTTAAAAAATATTTGAGAGCCACAGTCCAAGCTCAGCGAATTAAATGTAACTGACGGAAAAAATGCTTGTTGAAACTTTCACAAATGCTTTATACAATTCGTAAACAAATTTATATTTTCTGCTGTATCTCAAGTGTACGGTTGAAATGAGTTTGTGGGCAGCCGCAAGGGGGGGGGGGAAGGGAGACTGGTTTGCGGTTCATTAGGTTAGCTACGGTTACTTCCTAGAGTTTATTTTGTAAAAAGGGTTGGTTCCAGGATAGCTCTTGTCTACAGTTATTAAGTTGGGTAGTTGTCTTTGGTTATAATTAACATTGTTTTGTCTATAATACAAAGAGGGTTTTTTAAATTCACACCTATTTCCCTTCGGGGTAGGCAGAGACAGAACGTCACTTGTTACATACTCTCTGCGTACCTGCCGTACCTACATTTCATACAAGCAGCATACCTTAGGTAGAGCCATGCCTAGGCACGAATGGGCCGGCATGACCAGCGCGATACCACAGCCTCGCAGAAAACCGGTGGTGAAACAACGCAAGCTTTGAATTTCCCCGAAATTAGATTCGGGAGGCCCAATTGCCCCCCCCCCCTTTTTCTCTACCCTCACCCCTCACTTCTTTCCTCTCCCCTCTCCCCCTCACTTCTTTCCTCTCCCATCACCCCCCTCACTTCTTTCCTCTCCTTTCGTTCCTCCTCTTCTACTTCCCATTTCTTATTCATCACCCCGCATCCCCAATCCCTCAAAGGCAGCACACTTACGACTCTTGAGTTGCACTTGTCCATGAACGGCGGTTGTCACTTACCATCAGGAGACCCGTCTGTTCGTCTGTGCCCTATATTATAAAAAAAGCGCTATTATCGGGTGTTTCTGAGTTTGCTCTCTTCTTTTAAGAACATTAATACTTTGATCAGCAGCGTAGCCCTGGTGGTGTTATCGCCCACCAGAAGTATATGCCCTTCTCGAGGCCTGTGGTATTAAAATAACTTGTAACAGTGGTACAGCCATACTCAGGCAGGAATAGGCCGGTTCGGCCGATACCATAGCCTCACAGAGAACCGGTAGACAAACAATGGTTGCATTGTATTGCAATTGAGTGAATGAGGATGCTGGACCCAATACTCCTCCATACATCTTCGCATCTCCTTTTTCCTCTCCTCTCATCATCATCAAAGGCGGGTAGTGACGTTACGATTCTTGAGTTGCCGGTATCCTTAGGCGGCGTATAGGCTTACGTAATCAATACTAAACTATAATTGGCAAAAATTGAGACGTTTAAAATATTTCTGTATATCTCTTTGGGAATATATTCGTGTATATGTATGTATGTGAAGAAATCAACACACGCTTTTCAAATAAACCAAAGGGATGAAAATACTGTTTCTAAACAACGTAATTATTAAACAAAACTTGTTCTAAACTCATCAAAAAGTGTTTAAATATGTTAATAGGGTAAGGTTCACAACTTAAATGCGACTCAAATGTAACTTTGCAACGTAATCTTCCCAAGACTGGGGCGAATACTAATTTTGTGTTTGGGAAATGTTGTAAATGTTTGTTGTGTGAGTTGTGTTGGTAATGCTGGATTTAGCATTTAAATAAGTAGATAATATTACTATTAAATCTAACGCTGCAGTTTGTGATCATACCAATTTCCAATTTCAAATAACTAATTACTGTCTACACTCCATTCATTTAACTTTGGAAAGCCTATTTGATTCCTTTTTTATATAATAGGGGACGGACAGACGGGTCACCTGATGGTAAATGACAACCGCCGTCCATGAACACTTGCAACTCGAGAGCCGTAAATAAAGGGGCGAGGGGGAGTTGGGCCTCGGGAAACCTCACTCATTCTGGCGAAATGCAATGCAAGCGTTGCTTCACAACCGGTTTTCTGTGGGGCTGTGGTATCGGAGTATCGAGCCGGCCCATTCGTGCCTAAGCATGGCTCTACTGTTTACCGAAAACTATGATCCCATACTTCCTAATCGCTTTAGATCTATATATTTATGTATTTACTTCCCTCCATCTCCAAAAACACCACTACAATCGGGTTTCATTGATTACGTAAGCCTATACGCCGCCTAAGGATACCGGCAACTCAAGAATCGTAACGTCACTACCCGCCTTTGATGATGATGAGAGGAGAGGAAAAAGGAGATGCGAAGATGTATGGAGGAGTATTGGGTCCAGCATCCTCATTCACTCAATTGCAATACAATGCAACCATTGTTTGTCTACCGGTTGTCTGTGAGGCTATGGTATCGGCCGAACCGGCCTATTCCTGCCTGAGTATGGCTGTACCACTGTTACAAGTTATTTTAATACCACAGGCCTCGAGAAGGGCATATACTTCTGGTGGGCGATAAAACCACCAGGGCTACGCTGCTGATCAAAGTATTAATGTTCTTAAAAGAAGAGAGCAAACTCAGAAACACCGGCCTGGGTCTAGCACTATCTCCGCTCTGCTCAAAGTGACTGGCGATGTTAGGCCGCCTACAGAAGACACTAAATGTTTCTTGTTGATTTTTTTTAAGTAAATTAGATTTATTCTTCAGAACAATACTTGTCAGGGCTTGACAAATAGTCTTCCTTAAGTTCGATAAATTGTATGAAACCGTAATCGGCCATTTATCATGATTGGACCTCAACTGCCGACATATCTGACCACAATCTAACGATAATGTTTTTGTCAAAGTGAAATTTCTCAGACAGCGATCATATGAAATAGAATAGAAAGTCGCCGGTAAAGTTTCTTCGTATTTTATATATAAATGTAAGACATTTTTTATAAAGTTTAATTAAATTTCATTATAATATATGCCTTTTTGTTCGTTAACTTTTTGCTTTGACTTGTAGGTGGTGCCATAATCCCGTCGATGTAGAAATCTCGGGATTTTTGATCAAAAATATGAGACAAGTAGTAATGAAAGTCACCTTTAGATGTTAACTTAACACTATCCAAAGACTTGACAAAAACAGGTGAAATCTGAGCGTGCAAAATCAGGACTATATGATTGATGCATTAACACTTCGTAATCAAGCTCTCAAAATTGTTTCGGAGTGGCCAAAGTTGTGTTTGGTCTGGCGTTATCCTGATGAAAAACCCACTCCTTTCTGATTCGGGTCATTTTTTCTCAATTTCTTGCTTGAGTCTTAATTAGTTGTTGGCAGTAAAGTTCCCAATCGATGATTTTGCCTGGCGTTAAAAGCTTAGTCACCAATTCACCATCAAGTCATCCAAAATGAAATTACAAACACGTTACGGCTTCCTTACCTTGATAACGCAGATTTCAGCTATCCAGATCTCAACGAGAGACTTGGGCGGGAGGGAGAATTGGGCCTCCGGAAACCTCACTCAATTCGGGGAAATGCAACGCAAGCGTTACTTCACAACCGGTTTTCTGTGAGGCCGTGGTATCGCACCGGTCGAGCCGGCCCATTCGTGCCTAATCATGGCTCTACCACTGAAAATTGATTGATCAAGGGCTTTTAGTAACTGTAACCCGAACTGACTACAGCCAATGAGTGCGAGAACTTATAATGGCGCTTAATTCTAATGCTTGAACATTGATGATATAATATTTTTTTTTTGTAAATCGTTTAAAAGACGGAACTTGCAGAAACAAAAAAAAATTGGACTCGAACCGGTGTCTTCTGGTCTCGGAACTGCCCTATTTCCCACCTGAGCTAGTTTAACCTTGTAGATGGTATCGAAATTTACCTTCGTATTCTAATGATATTATAGCAGTTTTTCATTGCCTGAAAACTTATCGCCCCGAAACCCCTGCATACTATATCAATTTCATGAAAATCGTTGAAGCCGTTTCCGAGATTCAGGTTTATATATATGTATATATACCAGAATTGCTCGTTTATATTATGTGCATATTATTGTGTATTTATATAGGTACGTTTTAGGTGTACTTTTTAAGTGGGAGCGCCATGATTGGCCGGCTCAACCGGTGTGTTATTACGGCCTTATAGAAAGAAGATTGTTAAACAATACTTGAGTCGCATTTCACCAAGTAAGTAAGGTTATTAGACGCCCAGCCCCCTTTCTACTCTTTCTTCGACCCTCAAAGGCACACAGCGCATAGATTCTCGAGGTGGACACCTGCCATGGACACCGGTAATCACTTACCATTAGGTGAACCGTCTGCTTGTTTGCCCCCAAAATGTAGCTAAGAGTCCACAGTACAAGCAATGCTTAGTTTGTGTGTAGTTAGCGTTATGTTATATGTCACACAGTATTATTATATTGTTTAATTAAAAAAATAATATGTTTTTGTAATAAGTTGTTTTATAAAAATATGGAATTCTGTTATCTGATGTTTTTACAGAATCAGTTATGCATTTCAATTTAAATAAAATAGTTGTAGTAAAAGTAAATAATATAATCTTTTCATTTTGTTTGTTGAATTGTTTTTTGTTTAATTAGTAAATACAATAATTTATTTAGTAAAATAAAAAAAAAACATTAGTAATGCCAAAAAACGAGTTCAAGCTATGATATTTGAAAATGATGTCAAAAAGGAGGAGGTTCTCAATGCGACTGTATTTTTTTATGTTTGTTACCTCATAACTTTCGACTTCGTGAACCGATTTCAACATTTTTTTTTTATTTGAAAGCCGGTGCTTCCCTTGATGTCCAGTTCTGATAATGGCATCCTTGAGAAAACCATATAAGTCTTAAATTTGCATTAAGAATGTGTGCGACAAATGGACGAATAACTCAATATCACGCCAACCGATTCCGATGATTCTTCTTTTATAGGAAAGGATATACTCCAAGGGTAGTTAGATGAGAGTTTGGTCCAGTTGTGACAATGGCATCCATGAGAAAACCATATTAGTCTTAAATTTTATGTAATACGCATTGAAGTCGGTTGTCTACTTTTTTAAAGTCCGAATATTTATTTTTTAATTCTTCTGTTACCCGGGATGAACCAATGATTGTAAAGATTCTTCATGCATTCTTATATGTGGAAACATTTATTGTCTGTGACTGTCATTCATCATTACCATCATCTAAAGACAACTTTCGCACTAAGACTGATTTCTATGTCGCGGGGGACTTTACACTCAATCAACGGACCCAAAGAACACTCAGACTTGGAACAACTATATGTGGACCCCACATTTTTTTTGTTTATTTAGAGGCTTGGGCATCCCAACACCAGTTCTAGTTACAGGTACGCGACCCTGACTTGCTTCAGCTATTGCTTGTACTCCCCCATCCATCTGTATAAGTTATATTCTTTCATTTCTGTCCTATCTTTCCTGTCAATAAACTCTAGACGATGGCAATAGGCCCCATTACGTAAATGGTACTAAATAATAATTGGCAAAATGCAGGCGTTAATTATGCCTCTGCTTTGGGGAAACAGTCGTGATTGTATGTATGTATGTTTGTACAATTGTTTTTTTTTATACTATAGGAGGGCAGACGAACAGCCTTCCATGGACACCTGCAACTCGAGAGTCGTAAGTGCGCTGCCCGCCTTTGAGGGTGAAAAGGCGCGGGAGGTCAGGGGAGATGAATAAGGAGAAGGAAGTTGGGCCTCCGGAAACCTCACTAATTTCGGGGAAATGTTGTGTGTTGCTTCACAACCGGTTTTCTGTGAGGCAGTGGTATCGCACCGGTCGAGCCGGCCCAATTGTGCCTAAGCATGTGGGAATCGAACTCACAACCTTTGGCTCAGCACTTACTCACCAACCACTACACCAACAGGTCAGATACTGACACATTTAAATAGTCCGGGGACAGGACTCCTTCATAGATGATGCCTTGCAGCATGTTTTGTGTCTGATGTACTTACTAATAAAAGTGTTAACCCAGAGCATTCAGAGCAGAGGGTAATATTTGTCTGAGTTCTGAAAACATTACCCTCTTTTTTTTGGGCAGTCTGTAAAAGCAAAATCATTTTTTTTATTGTATTAGAGGGACAAACGAGCCGACGGGTCACCTGATACTCGGTACGTGACTTCCGTCGCCCGTGAATACCTACAACTCAAGAGTCACAAGAGTGCTGTCCGGGGGTTGGGTCTCCGGTAACCTGACTCACTCGGTCACACAACGCAATAATTGTTTAACAGCCGGTTTTCTGTGAGGCCGTGGTAATACTCCAGTCAAGCATAGCTCTGCACGTTGTAAAATTTATCTAAACTAAAAAAAAAAGTCCTTTCATATATACATTCATATATGTATATACCCTGGTTAGAGACCCTGATTGCTGAACCGGAGCTAGTTTATTCGATTCCCACACGAAACAAAAACTAGATTTACGAATCGCTGTCGATGACATGTCGATGCTGTGATTATATGTTTGTAAAGCCCCCGCGACACAAGAATGATTCATGATGAGGGAGTTT